>JAQIXW010000684.1:0-26147 GCA_034700685.1 Willowsia buskii
ATGAGCAAAATGGAATTAATTTTGGCCAGTATTAAGCCGTACCACTACTATATAAGAGCCAACCAAGGGAAATACACGAATTGCATAAGAACACGTGTATCGCTATGTTTTACCACAATATTATAAATATACTATCCGAACGCCAAATTTATACTTGAATTATTCCGTGAATTTCAATTATTCTAGGAAAAACTTTAAAGTACATATGTGCATGGCTTCTCAAGAGGATTTTAAGATACACACTGTTACAATAATAATAATATTGTTATTTTTCAAAGCTTTTAACTTGCAATAAAGTGGATGATGTAGTGTATATCATATGTATTTGTTTTTCATTAGCTAACTATAGACCATTGGAAAGCATTGGAGGATTTACTGGGAACAGACGCAACTCAAATGCTATAAAAAATCGGCGACATTCCCATCCGCGTTCCACTTGATCTGTTAATTTTTTCGTATTGTGGTTGTCTATAGATTTATTACAGTTAATGTTTTTTATGTCGTAAAATTTGGTACACTGGTTAGCTTATCATTTTTCGAATCCTTCAAGGCAAAAGCCCTAGTCCCTCATGGCTTATTACTGCACGCCTGAGAAAAGGAACTCTGGTGAGTTGCGATTGTGAAATGGTTATGCTCTGCAGCTAAAGTTGTTATGTGTGTGTATTGAAAAAATGAAACCATAAACTAGGAGGAAAGTTGTCACCATAAAATGAACAAAAGATGCTTTGGAAAATTTACAAACTTTATCTCCGATAAAAGCTATTTCTACACATATCATATCTATATGGAAGATTGCTCAATTTTCCTCTCACTTCAACAGAAATGGGTTGGTGGAGGGTACATGGAATATAAATAAAATGTATGTGCATGCTGCATCATCCCTTTCCTCGAAATAACAATACTTGTAATAAACCTGACAACAGGATGTAGGGAACTTGCGATTATAGTACAGAAAAGATATTATGAACAAAATGTGTGTATGCTGGGGAAATACGAGACTTAATTAAGCTAATATTACTCCATATTTTTTAATTGTAGCAATATAAAATTTGAACTTATCATGAAATTACCATTCGATTGATACTTTATGCGATATGTTGAAGGCATGAAAATTTGGCACTTTAACGAGTTTTAACGGCTGTCGTTAATCAATAAAGTCATTTTGTAACTGTTGATGTGGTGGATAAAGTTGTGAGGAACCTAATGCGAAAATCAGAACTGATAACTAAAATTCAGCAAAACTTGGCGGAGAAAACTTAGTCAGGCTGCCACTGCACCAGTTAGATTTCAAGGCATCATTTCCATTCGGTGTTTATCGTCCTAACAGACAGACAGACTGCGGGCATACTCTACAACTTGTTTCTTGAAATTGCAAGTTAGTAAACTTACACACCAAACACTGGTGAAAGCGGAGAGAAAAGATAGGAGAAATCCTTGAAAGAAAGTTTTTCCCTCTATGCAAATATGATATGCAGATTTTAAGAAGGGTTAATGTACTTCTTCCTTCCATGTTTACTTTAAAGTTTTATTTGTTTTCTCATATCTCCTCTGGATACTTATGAGAGTGTAAAATACGAGTCCCTTGTCCGCAACAAAAATGTAGGAAGCCAGGGATGCTCTGTGCCCTATCCAATGATGAGCAGAAGCTTTAATGCTTAAGGATATTATACGCAGTTTTTGCAAGTAAGGGTACTTCAAAACGAGGAAAATAGTATTTTTTAAAGCGGCAAGGCTTGGAATGGCTGGTCTCCTGAGAAAGGGATGATGGGAAGACTTAAATTTTACGACGAATTCATAAACACTGTCTACATTCAGTTGTTTTGATAGTATATATAGGCGTGTCTGTGCTCCTGTTCCTGTGTCGATGAAAGAAGACTGAAACAGTATCCGTTTTAGGAATGGAGTTGTTGGTCACAGTTTCTTGCAACGAAGGCTAAAGTTTTGTTTTTATTACGTACGTTTTTGTTTTCAGTACAAGCTTACAAATGAGAAGCAATAATTCTGAAACCGGGTTTTTCATTATTACTACATAGCTGTGTTCTATATTGCTTCCCATAATCCATAATCATAATCACGTATCCGCGTAGGTAGTCATACAATTCTTTCTGAAGATAAACTGTAAGCATGCACAATGATGATGGGAAGATAGGTAGTATGCATTTTTAGACAATCACCGTGTCCACACTCACACAAAAAACCAGAAAAAAACGAAAGGATGGTTTAATGTGTAGTGTGTGCATTGGAACAAACACCATGAATGCATATTTTGAACTCTTTACAATGTAGTGATCCATTTAGTAGAGTGTTGTGAGTTTTATCAACGGTATACCTTATCTGCTGGGAAAATATAATAGAAATAAGATGGCGCATAATATACATACACAACACGTATAAACGTTGTTCAGATATATCTCTATGCTTTTTATAAAAATGGATTTCGTATAAGCAACCATGTCTCCTCACAGATTTTTCACGAGACTCTTAGAAAAATAGTACCCACGAATGCTTTTAGCTGTAAAAGGGCAAACGAAGTACGCGACTAGAAAAGAAATGGTTTTGTGGGATCAAATGAGTCTTCAGGGAGGTTTTGTGGTGAAAACTAGCTGAAATCTCCACTTCCATCATTGAAACAAACGCGGTAAAACGAAATAACCTACCCAAAAGCTTTCTCCATTGCACAAATGTACATATGCACATAATACTTTCATTAATTTCAAAATAGAAGTGCTTTTAGTACACAAAGTTCTTAGTTTGTACTTGTGTAATACAAAAACCAAATGCACTGGGGAAGAACAACTGAAAGAGAGGTCAGGAATACGATAGACTACAAGATGTAACATATAAGTGCGCAGCAAGTATTTTAATTTGCGAAATGCCAGATTTTTACAGTAACCGCATGTCAACGTGGAATGTGGAATGTACGAATACATCTTGGATCATCATCATTATATAAATGAACCCATATTTATTGGATGGGCAAATACAAACCTTGGTAATAATATAATCATAAGTACTGATGCAGGTAAAAGTCAAAGAAGGGTAAGCAATAAGCAACAGCAAGGACATGACTATAATATCATTAATAATGATTCATTATCGATCTTTGAAAGTTTTTCATAAATATGATTTACTAATGTATTACAATTAAGTATTGATTCTATTCTGCCTTCAGGCGTCAGAGTAATTGTCTAAAAAAACTTCATACATTTTCCCTTTCTACATGCTGCTCAATGCAAAAGAAAGTTAAGCACAAGACTCAAACTGAAGAATCGCCATTGTTCAGTCATATATTTAATGCCCAAGCTGTCGCAAGTTATAAATCGCATAAGCTTTTATTTGACTTTCAAAAGATACAAACCATTTAAACCATAACGAAAGGAGGGCCAAGAATATGTACGAACAAAGTTTCGACATTAGCATCAGCTTTTTTGTGGAGTAAATGTTGTTTTAAAATAACCATATAATAAATGCGAACCCTTTCTCAGAAAAATGCCGCGTCTACAAAACATAGTTGAGAATAAAATGGCAAAAGCCTAGAACGTTAAGTTCAGACCTGAGTGAAGGACGATCGTCATGCTTATCCAACTTTCAAATTTGGTTTATATCTGACCTCCGGTCAGTTGGCAATTCTCCATTTATTTTTGCAAAGATTGCATTTTTGTATACGTACAAAAAATGGGGAAATTGTGAATCAGACTTTCACCTCGGCTGCCATTGTATCTTATATATCCGTTCCTTTGTCAAAGAAATACTGGAGATAGCCTTTATGCGGTCAATTTCTTAATGATGACAGCTAATGGAGAGACAACGACATCACCAATATGTGGAGCCCTAAAAATACAAGAAGCTTGACTCAAGTTGGCTATACACGAACACGTATTTAAAACAGAACTTACAAAGGACCTATTCTAACTTTTTTGTTGGTCACCGAGAACAAAAGAGTCTTTACTTGGGGTGGGGACAATACGACACTTCAGTTTTCTCAACAATGCAAGTCTTGTTTAGCGTGACTTTTATCAAAAAGAAGTTGCTAAAAAACAGTCTCGGGAAAGTTAAAACCTGGTTTGCAAAATGGAATCAGAATAGAATTAATTAATTATGAAGGAGCATTTACCAGCATTTATGATAGTATTGCATGCATGTGACGTCTTGCATGTAAATACATATCATGATGAATAGTAGTGGATATGTTCACTATTTGTTAGCTATAACATTTTGTTCAAAGTTCATTATGCAATAATGCAATAACGAAACCCACAGTATACCTGCAAAATTTGTACAAGCGTTAAGCAATACATACATATACACATACCATCTATAATGGCCTACGCCTATACCTATGAGATTTATTCTGAAAACACTTTAGAATGATATACATAGGTAACCGTAAAAATGGATAGAAAAAAACAGCTTCTTAAGAGTGGAAAAAGAACACTTCACGAAAATCTATTAAAATTAAAAACTGAGAATTTAACAGCGTTAGCGTGCATGGGTAACTATTTGGTAAGAACTTTTGCTTTGGTGTTTTGACAAAGAAAAAATGTCTTTCTAAGTGCTTATGATTAATCCATATGAGACTTTGATGTATGGAAGTTACATGATGTTTATTTTCATATGTTAACATTTCAACATTTTGCTCTGATTTTATACAATTTTCGCTCATGTAGATTATCGAGCATGTTTTCATTGTTTTAGTTATCACATTTGTTAGGTTTGAAGTGTAAAAATATAAATAAAAACCGCCGAATATCTATCAATCCAATTCTATGAGCTCGAATGCTTAGTTAGTGTATTTATCGATTTTTTTATTGTTTATATAAGTACGACCGAGATTTTTTCACAGTAGTCTGCGAATTCTATTTACGAATTTAAAAAAGATACGCATTCACTATTATTCTTATTTGTTTGCTTTCTGTCAATATTCTGGATAGTCAAAAATAAAGCCAAGCCTGTATTTACATGCTGTTTGATCTGTAAAAATATTATTCTGTGTTATTTGTTTTCTATTGGAAAACCCGTACGTGCGCTTTTCCCTCATCACATCCTAACTGACTGTTTTGTTATCTGCATAGCATTAAAAGGTACATGAATAATAAAAACAGAAAACAACAAGAAAAAGAAAGAAAAGCATTCCAGCACGAGCTATGAAACTCAAACCCTATATGTATTTACATGTAAACATCCTTACCTTATTCAATTATTTAATCCTTATAACTTGTAAGTTTTCAAGTTACCCAATAAAAAATTCCTAGTAAACATCTCAACTACTTGCTCACGCTTTTAACAGCAACAAGGAGCATGTTTATAGAGTGAAAGCCTTGAAAATGAAAATATGCACATATCCGCAATTTGTTAATGTACACATTTAAGAACGGAAGCGAAGGGTTAGAAGAACGATTATGTTAAAAGGACTCAAAATGAAATGGATGCTTTCGTGTATCATAATATATATTTTGAAGTAGAGTCATATAAGAAGTATGCACAAAAAAGGGGAAGATAGTTAAAACAATGATAGGTTCTTTCTCGAATGGCTTCATATTTCACGTTGTAAATACACTGCGTTCAACTTCCATTCGGTACCTGGTTTTAGTTTTTGTTAAATCGTTTTCCTTTCTTCTCCAATCTTTTCGTCAACTATATCACTGGAAAGGAATAATTGTGTCTACATACCACAATACATAATAAATACGTATATGGTATATGGTCACACAAATACATTCTAAAGTGTTTTAAAAGAAGGAAAACAGCAAAGTTACACGTAAGCCATCCAACACTTAATGGGCATATAAAAATGGTCGTAAATAAAGAATAGCACAAAGTAATAAAACAGACTTCAAAGGAGTAAACTAGCGAAATGAGTTAAATTAAGGAAATGTGTATTGTGCACTGCAATCAAATACTCAAAAGACGATAATTGCTTTATCCCTAGTTCTGTTAACTGGCTTCCTTATGGTCGGAAACTAGCGACAATTTAGCTTAATTTCTCTCATAAAATGCTTTCTCCTATTGTCTTTTCTATTCTGGATTTCGGCATTTCTTCCAGTCACACGTTTCAGCAACTCCTCGTGGTAAATTCACTCTTACTTCATAAATTCATTTTCCGCGTCGTTTTTATTTGTTACGTGAGCGTAAACTTGCATGTATCGGATTAATGCTGCGAGATTTCAAAGAAATTACTTTTAACAGAAGCCTTCTCGTGTCTCATCTTTATATCTTTTCTTCAAAATGTATCTACAATATGCCCAGCCTTTTTCCCCATCTTTAACGGAGTAGCAAGAATAAATGTCTACTTCACTCACTAGATAATATCTTGGCATTTCGTCTAAAACAGAATATCCCGGTGTACCGGTAACTTTGCTTTCGTAAATATAATTACTTGATACCGACATTTTCACAATTCTTGCCAATCTTTTAAAGAATAGAGTAGTTTAGCATCAAGTAAATAATTAACAAAGTTTTCTGTGAACTGCATGCAAAACGAGAAAATAATTAATTTTGTTAATTTGTGATTCATTTCCTGCGTTTTCTCCTTTTTCGGCATTCTTGATGAGGTAAGATTTTAAAATGAAACAAGTAAAATACTTTTACACAACCTTTTACTACAATCCACTTATACTGCAAATCCATTCTTCACTTGACTTGTCATATTTCTTACTCCTGCTTACACTAAATTTACTATAGTCTTCCTTGATGTTTCATAATATTAGAAATTAGGAGTAAAAGAAAAGATGCATGCGCACGATATTCAAACTCTGTCCACCTACACATAAACTTTTCAACTTTTGTTTAAGGTACCTCTTTGTAATCTAATTTAAACAAGTTTGCAGTTTCATAACATTACAAATCGTGTAGTCCCCTCAACAATTTTGTTGTTTGTAAAACGGAAGATATATATATTTACACTACACATCTAAAGTATGTACACATGATGTATGACGTTGCTTTTGACCTTTAGATGATAGATATAAATCAAGAGGGGATATCGGAAAGTTTCAGCGTATCCATTTATAACATTCTTGGAACATGCTAATTTGGAAAAAATACTTTTAACGGATTCTGTTTCCAATTTACATTAATTACTTGCCTAAATTCATCATTTGAGGTAACGAGTTTACAAAAAACTTTTGTTTACAGTTTGCATTAGCAATCATTTCGTTCACGACCGAAAGAGAGTGAAAAACTTTGTATATCTTCTTCATTCTTCTCATATCTAACCTCATACTTTTCCAAAAGGGTAGAATTAAAAAAATGCTGAATTTATAAACAAACTACACACCCTGCAAACTGAATGTGATCAGCTTACTCCTCCTCATTCACGTGTACGATTACGATCATCCGTCAGGAGAATGAAACGTCAGTATGTATGAGTGACGCTGCCATTCAATGTTAACTCCATCATTTCTATAATGTACAGCAGACAATTTCAAAAACAAAAACGTATGCGCTTTTTATGAGTTGTTGGAACTAAAAGAGTAATTCAATCGGCTGTAACTGCCGGCAAGGGAGCTCTAAAAAGTAAACAAATCTAACTTTGTGTTTGCGACTCTGGTCATTCATGAGTATGTAGCATGTGTACGTTTTCACTAAATGACAGTACTGCTGCTACTAACATCATGATGTGCACTAAATTGCATTTCGTTATTTGATATTTTCAAATTTATAACAACAAAATCCAAGCCATCCCACGTGTTCTCGCTACTATGTATACTTACTATTTCATTGGGCTCAGCTTGGTTGGCATTTGGCATTAAAATCGGAAATCTTTTTAAATGAGATTTGTTTCTTCATGGAATCGAAAACAAGAGATATATGTTTTTCTATAAACCCCTTTGTAAAAAACGAAATTGGTAGGATGTGGCTTTTTCGAGATTCATTCATTTTTACCTTATTCAACTACTCAGGTTAAGGAGCGTGAAGGATTATACATAGGCACAGTGTGTGTTCATTATAATAGTATCTGAAACAAAATTGGGTATTCTGAAGAGGTTAGAGTTAGAAAAGCACAAACGAGTAAATAGGATTCGGCAAAAGAGAAGAGAATTACATGAAGACGTACCTTAATTTTTCGAGCACTCTTCTGCAACTTGCGTGCATAATAGTACATAGCCATGATCCCCGAATTTATCCTTATTCACGGCTGGAGAAAGTACTTAATCCTACGCGTATGAAGCGGCAGCTCTTCTTCTTGTTTTCTGCGACTTGACTGAAGTAGTATGAACGCAAGTAATAAAAGAGAGGAGAATCTTGTGCTCTTTTTCTTCCTGTTGTTCAACCGTCAAGGGAATGAATAAGTGGTGGACACTCCCAGTTGAGCACTATATCGTCCTGAAGCTGTCACTGATTCTTTCTCGACGAAAAGCGTCTTCTACCTTTTCCCACTTTTTTTCTTTCTCTTTTGCTGTATCTCTTTGAAAGATCAAAGAGACTAGAGCAGGAAGAAAAAGCAATTAAAACTCAAGTAGGTGTAAGCCTGCATTTATATACGGCAACGATCAATGTTTCTGCCCGTCTTCCCACCATTTCCCCATGTAAATGCGAACTGGAAATTTCGACGAATGCGAGGAGGTAAATATAGGAAGCAAGTCCGATTCCACGTGCTCATTCTACTTCTTGCTTTGTAACACGAGAATACTGCGAGGGTGGTGAAGTGACAATATGAGAGCCATAGACGAGTGATGAGTTCTCACACAAAATTCTTTCACACGAAGAGACGAACCATTTTATTCCGGAATGATGATGAACACCTTATTATCTTTCTTTTCAACAGAAATGATTCCTCCATCCAAGATTCCAAGTCATTTTCCATCATAATGCATTCCTAAAGTTGCCGAGTAGCAAGCCAATAACTGTACGATGGATTTATCATTTTATGTGTCACGATAAAAGCAATAATGATGGCAAATGATCCCTGTACATTCATGATGTAAATCTACCTGACGCCTGATACATATGTATGCTGTATATAAATATGTAGTATCAGTATCAAGTAGAGACGGTGTAGCAGTAGTAGTGGTTGGTCAAGCACAAAAGAAATATCCAATTTCACCAGCTGTCCTTTTTAGTAATCTTCAAAAGGAATTTAACAATTTCACTGTAAAACATAAAAATGGAGAAGGGGAGAGAATAACAAGAAACATTTATTTTCAAGTAACTCTGTTCTGTCCTTTCTTACAATTGTCTGAATTTCTTAGGACATGTCAGTCTCAGCAAGTAAACGAGACCACATATACGACAAAGTACTACACAGTCGCACGGTTTATTTTGTTTTCTGTATTTATGCTTGAGAAGCGTCGTTATATTTTCACTCCCGAACAACTGTCCCTTCCACTTTATGCTTTAGGCTTTCGCGCAGAATTTCACTTCAGCTTTAGAAAATCTCCTTCTCACCAGTAGTAGTCCTTTTGCCCTCATGATCAACCGTCTGAAATTCATAAGGTTCCAAGAAATTATTACTTGCTACATATAAATATTGAAGAAAAGTATTAATAAAGACTGCTTTTGCTCAGCAGAGCAAGGGCACAACATGCGAGATATTATGTATTTTCACGTCTTCTTTGCAGAGAGAAAGTATATATTTGTATTAAATTGTTTGTCTTAAAACTTTGGTTCCGTAACTTCCGTATATCATGTGTGTGCATGCGAACGATTCAAAGCGACGACGACGGAATTTTGACTTTGACGTCGAGACAATAAGCATCATCGTCAATTCTCGTAAATTATCAAATATATTGGTACAAAACGTCGTACGAAAGTTTGATGTAGTTGAAGTAATACCCAGAACGGTTTACGTCCGCGTCCCCCTTGTCTTGTTCTCTGTTGGTCGATATTTTTGGCACAATGGGAAAGGAAAAAGGGAACTTGTAGACAATGGAATAATGTAATAAAGCAAAATACTAACGTTTCGTGAATCGACCCTTTATCTCTTATATAACTGGGAAACACAGCGTATAGGCACATTACTTCCGTATAAAATATCGGCCGGGATACAGCTGTGGCTCCACAAGAATAACGAATGACTGCTGGAAGGGTCCAGCTGCTCTCAAAGCAGCGAAAAATAACGTTCTTCTACACATTACGTTGTCGTTGGATTGGAGAAGGTGAAAAGCTTCTTGTTACAAACGAAGTCGGTCGGTGTGCCGTTGATGGTGATGCAATTTTCTAGGATTCCTTTAGATGTTATGCAATACATTTTTTAGAAAGGAAAACTCGCCTTATCATTTACGGAAGCGGTGGTTCCAACTAGTATAAAGTACATTTCCATTATGTATTTCCCATTGCTGGTACCTGGTGACAAGGGTGAACGAACACTGACTTTAGTACTCTTTATTCATGGGGCGGTATGGCGGCGTGGGCAGCGTGCAACAGCACTAAACTTGGTTCGAACAGTTTCTCATGTAATGAATTTTTATCTAAGAATGAAATGCTTGTTGAAGGCAATGTGGAGAATGTGAGACTTGTACTGAACGAGGTCTTTTTGCTGCTTCCGCCCCTCTAATCATAATCTGAAAAAGAATGATAATGCAGGGGCTGATCATGCTTATGATGATGATCTCGATGATAAGATAAGACGATCAACGCAACATCGAAGTCTCCTGTCTTTAACACTAATGGCCATCTACTACAACACACAGGGCTACCAAAACTTTCCTTTTTATGTACACAACGGAGCGAATGACAATCTCATTTTTTACTTTCACTATGCATATCTATCTTTTGAGAAGTGTTTCAAATTAACATTGGCTGTGGAGTACTAACATTAATAGTATAGTCGTGAGAAGTACTGAGTGAGGGTGGGTGACAGTAATGAAGATCATGATCTTGATGTTGATGATTATTATTGCAATGAAGATGTTGTTGCCGATGGCAGGGGTAGTGGTGGTTGCAAAAGCGGTGGTTCTGTTGTTGGCAGAGAAAGTGATGCATGTTAGTCATAAATTCTTTTACCTCCTATTACACTCTTCTAGGAATATTCAGAGATTCCACTGAAGATCACGATGTTGCAACAGCGACCTGTATGAAGATAAAGAAAGAGAAACGAGGATTAAGTAGGTTGGACGCAAAGAGAAAAAGTACGCTTTACTTATTTTTATTTCTTCTTCTCAGCACGTCAATTTATCTCTGTGTCCTCTATGCTAAAAAGTACCACACCTCCTACGCTTCCTTTTATTTCACTTCTTGATGATCACAAATAAAAGTGTCAGAAGGATGTCACGAGGATCTGTTTCCACAAGGAACCCCTACATGTTTCATTGTATGTACATCCATACGTACAACGGGGCTAGCTCAAAAGGTGCCCATAAACAAACTACAAAATCTCGATATCCTTTTGTAACAAAACGGGAATACGAGTCTTGGAAAATTACATCCAGTGTCGAGTTTCTTGGGGTTAGATTTTGCCTCGTGCTCTCTAAGGATTCTAGCGAGATGAGAAACAGTGCCTACTAGAGACGTTGCAATTTTTCGAGGACAAAATGCTTCAGCCAACAAGACATTTCTTTACTATCTCCTGTCCAAGCAATCAAAACAGATGACTGTACACTGCAACTACTCCTCTAAACGGCATTTTTTACTTCTTCTTCTTCTTCTAGTACCCCACACATACACACACAATGACACAACTACTACAACCTACAACACAATTGTGTTTGGTGAAAGTAAGAGGGTCGTTTTCATAAGCGATAAAATGTTCGTAGAATCGTGCAATAAGTGACTCCTCTTGAGATAGAACACGGGAAAAAGATATGATATGCGTATTGCGCTTGTTATCTTGTTTTCTAGAGACCATATATGACCATTGAGTTGTGTATCCCTACTAGATTACTGGTTATGGAATTTTTTTCATGGGGGGTAACAAAGTAGTGTCTTTAACTTATAAAAAATACATACTGAGAAGTTGCATTAGCAAAATGCAATTGTGTGTATCACACTCACCACTGAGGATGGCAACATTCGTGTAGAATACGAAGGAAAGGAGCGATATTTCTCTGACATAAGGGGCTGTACTAAATGTCAAGGAAAAACAGCCGGTTCCCAAATCATGTTACTCCAGTATACTTTTCTTGTTGCTGTTTTCCCTTTATGCATATATTTATAATGTAACCATTTTTATCGTCGTGCTTGCTTCTTCTTCCTGAACTGTGCATCAAATTGTGCACTTAGCATGGCATTACGTATTCTCTTGTCGCTGTTCCGGAATTTTGAACAAAACAAGTAGATAATATATACACGTTTACCAAATATACTAAAATTATACAGCTATCTGTAAACTCTACACAAAAATCATCTTTGCAATTCTGTAAACTCAGTATTCAAAGCTAAATAAGTTGTGCTCATAACATGTCCCTCTTAAAATGAAAGTTTGTAGCTATACACAACAATACAGAATACATCAACCTTTACATGTCCCACAGCAATATTCCATTGATGTTGGAGCTACTCCTCTTTCTAGCTTCAGCTTTCAACCCATTCTCATGGGAGATTTACGGAGAAAGACACGAAACCAGAAAAAAGCAGCAAACAGCGTACTGTAGTAAGCAACCTATACGGGTGAGAGAGGAAGTAGAAGAAAAAGAAGTAAAAAAAGATTTCCGTTTGGATTTCTACGATTTTCGCTTGGTCAGATATTACTTCTACACACTGTTCTACTAGTCATGCAGAGCGAAGAGGATTCCTGGTTACACCACCCCTATATGTCTGTATTACTGTGTGCTAACGAAATAGACAGAGAAAGCAAGAAGCTGCTCATAACAGGCTATTTTATGCTTTCCTTCCTTCCTATCCTCATATTTCTCTGCGGAAAAACTTCCAGTTTTCATGCTCAGCGTTCTTGAGCGTGACAACTGAGAGACTATGAAGCTCACTTGCACACACCAGACACCACCAACCCCATCATCAGAGAAGTAAGTAATATATTGACTGTTCATAATCGCCAAGTGATGGTTGGTGGTTCATTTCTCCGTCCATTTGGCTCTTATAAATATCATTGTAATAACAACAAACAGTAATGTTTCTCTCTTCTTCTGTAATACCACTTACTCCAACAAACGATATTAAATTGCCTACTCAACACTCATGCATATTTAATCTGCCTTAATTCATGAAATTTATAAACGCTCACTTGTGTGCCACCATCAAACATGCCATCATCCACAAACGCTATGGCTGAAAAGATTCTTGAGGGATTTCTTCTCGCATGTGAAATCAACGGTTTCTACTTGCAAGAGATTGGAAGAGAGAAGTACGGCAAAATACAATGCATACGATAAAAGCTAGTTTTCTGCTAGAAGAGTTTTAAAATTAAGTCAGTATTTCATTTGCGATTGCAAGACAATCTGTTTGCTTTTCCCAAGCTAAATCTCTTTATGAATGGATGTTGGTTGGAGAGGAGTAAGTCGAAAAAGAGCAATTTTGGAAAGAGAGAAAGTGAGTAAACTATGGCCTTGTTTGTAGTAGTGTACATACTACAAGCTATAGGCCAACATCGAACCGGAACATGTACCTTTCCCTTTTCTCTCTGATATGCATCCATTTAAATGCCGTTTCCTTCTCCGGCCCAATGTGGCTATCTATGTAGACTGCAGGGATAACGTTTCACTGATCTGTTTTATATTCCATTCTCCTGCCTTGCAAGTGCGGCATACACAGGATCCTGCGCCATACACCATCATATCTGTTAAGTCGAGCTTTTCCCATGATACCCTTTGCATATATTCATGATAATATACGTCTGAAAAAATCCTCGAAAGGAAGAGCGTGACGAGGGAGAAAGGTTGCAGACATCATGTTAAAAGGTACGCCTTCACCCAGTCAAGCCGAGGGTGAGTGAGCATTAAGAGTCAGCAGCATCTTATTGCGATTTTGCCTAGCATGTCATGTCATCTCACTTTTTACGAAGATGTTCATACTCTGCTCTATGTGTGTACAAACACCCTTACCCCTACACTCTGCAACCGACTGTCACTTGATCTATACCAAGTGCATATTATTCGTTGGGTATGCATTCTCGAAATTGTGCCTATCATGATTTTACTATTATTAGTCCTTCGTGAAAAGCTTACTTTGACTGAGAGAGATAGAGACTTTTTAAGAAGCCTTAAAAGTCATGTCGGATGTGTGTGTCGCGCTCGACTAGTAGACAACAATAAAGTCAACATTAGCAAAAAAATGGTTCCATTTTGCATGAAAATTGGAACATATAACCTCACTATATTTGCGCTTACAAGCTCCAGTTCAGCTTTTACTCTTCCATAATAAAACTTTGCTCAAATATAACTTTCTGGGAACTTGATCCATCCTACTTACATATTTTATAAGGACACGGAAAACATGATAATATCATGAGTGAGCACGCATATATTATGTAGGCAGGTGTATGCCTATTACATATATATTATGCATATACATGCGTTATAAAAAGTTCCTAGGTCGTACACACGTGTACGCAACGCATGAACACATCTTTGTAATATCGTGCTTTTGTGTACCTACATATCTCATTCTCATTTCATTTGAGTCGGATGAGAATTTCTCTTTTGCTTTTCGGTCACATTTGTCCATCCCCTCATATCATATCCTTAAGTGTCACAATGTCTTATACCACTGTTGGGACTTGTCGTTTCAGCTCATTGCAACTTGGCTAAACTTTGATGTGTACGTTCGACTGCGTAGGTATAAGGTATAAGGTGTGTGCTTTGCATTATTATAATATTTTTGGCTCGCGCTCGCATTCTCTCTTCTGATACAAATCCCATAAAATAATGTCTAAAGTCTTCGTTTGCACGACGGAAGTTCTCATAATTTCGTTCAAAGCTGAAGATACCCCATGAAAAAAACTGGATTATGTATGGATTAACATTTCAGGTACGTATATTGTTTAGAGTAACGCTTTGATAAATTTGAAGGAAACAGTCTACTTCGCAACATCATGTGTATTTGGAAAGTCATATCACTAGCTAAATTCTAAACGATTACTACTCTTTTCCTTTTAACATTATCTACATTAATATTAGGGACATTATTAAGAAATTTCTGAGCAAGCAATGAACAAAGGAGAAATTTCTTAAAGACAACCATATGTTAAATAAAGCATCATATTTACTTGCTCCATCTTTTGAATGTGTAACTAGCATATTTTTTGAGGGATATTGCATCACCATGAAAAAAGGAAGGAAGTAACACGCAAAAGGCGAGACAAATGCTTTCTACATGGATGATATACCTTTTTTATTCTCTGAAAAACGAGTCAAACCCAAACTATCAAGAACGCTCAAACCATATTATACATACATATAGTCCGGTTGACAGTAACAATATGAAAATTATGCCGGTTAGCAGCGATGATAATAGTAAAGCGGAAGTTGGTACCGGGAATATGCATATGAAACAAAACTCTCAAATAGACGAACACGATAACGTCTCCTTCAAATATTCTTCTTCTTTTCTTCCTCAACTTTTCTTCTTTTCAGAGTAGCTTCTAAGTTTAATGGCATCGGCAACTCTCTCTTGCCATTCTCTAGTTATATACGGCTATTGTGCGCTGTCTTTCACTGATCCACAAGCAAGATCTTGTCGTTTCAAGAAAAAGGACTTAGCAAACTAGCTTATAAAGTTGTCTTTCCTTATTCTGTGTAGCGATTTAATGCAGCACAGAAATCACATAATGTAGGTTTTTAAATATTCTGGTAAAGTGTGCTTTTGTAGAAACACTAAACTAACAGAGAATAAAACCAACGATGAACAACTTTCTCTTGTCTGACCCGGTAAAACTCATCATGACTATGTGTGTAAACCCCATGCACGTACTGTTCGTACTGTTTACTAAATATTATCACAAAAGATAGAATTTAACATTAGTCAGTACGTATACAATGAGTTGTTGTATCGCTACCTTCAAGCACAATGTGCCATCCTGACACAAAGATAAAATCCCTACTACTGTTTAAGAGTTCATACACTTCGAACAAGCGACAACCGAATTTCTACTATCACTGCTTCTTCTTAGTCAACTACAAACACCATTATTTCCCTATCGTTTCAGTTCAGATTTTGCATGCTGCATAGGCATGTCTTCTTTTAAGAGCAGCAGCGGTAGAGCGTCACAAGAACAGCAGCATTAAGTTTAAAAGGAAATGCATTCTTTAGGAGAACATAATTTTCTTCTCACAATCTATTTATGTATATGTAGCAGCATAAATACGTAACACACAAGTTACTCCAAGTATTACGTTGAGCACAGTGGAAAACTCCATAAGAATAATAAATTTTCCCCGTGCAACCATTGTGCCACCAGGGGGTCTGACCAGATCTTTGGTACGTATAAAGATTGTGCGACCAGGTTACTACAAAAAGAATTGCTGGGTAATAGTATCGGTACACACAGTGCTGCATAAGCAGCATTCTATTCTCAAGATATGCTTTCCCCATTATTTTCCCAGTTATTGGTATTTATATATACGAAAAAAATGTACTACTACACCTGGTTGTGACAATGCTCACGTATAAAAATGCTAAAATTAATGCCTTACCATATAGTCTTTCTCACACATATCTTTTCTATATTGTCAAGTGTACTTTGTGCGGGGTAGTGCAAGAGCAAGTACACTTCAGAAGTATGTGCGTATAGATATCAATGCGTATAACAGTTTATGTAGTTTTTTATATTATGCATGTCTTATTTAGAACGATGAAGGCAATAGAAAGATATTGTCAGTCAGCTTTAAAATACGAAGGAATAATAAAAAATGGAAGTGAACCGGATTCTTTTTTCTTCCATATTTACGAGTGTTCGACATTCACGAGGTCGACAAGACCGTATCTTTCTTCTAGTTCTTCTTTTCTAGTAGTTAGTTTTACTGCCCAGCCATACTCGTATGCAGGGACTATTTCGGCGACTTTTTTTCTTGCCAGTTCTATACTCTCCCTAGCTTAAAGAGCCTTCTTTTTTCTATTATCTGTTCTGTCGTCTGCACCACAGTTTATGGAAAGATATTACTACTTCTTCTAATGGACAAAAATTGAACAACGTAATGGATGTCGTAATAGTCAGTCCATAATAATTCTTATCATGCTGCTGGCTTCTTCCCTATTTCTTTCTTACAGACACTCATAAAGAAGGAAACTTTATGCTTTTAAATTGTCGTTTCTTCGTTCAATTTTTCATATAAATGGAATCACCTGATCGCACAATTCTCCCGGAGAGAACCAACAATGCCCATAATTTCATAACTTAACGAACCATGTATATTTGATACATTCAGTTTTGATCTCTACTTTTTGCATGTATTTTTTTTCGCTCGGGGAAACCAATCTGTAACACAAAAACAGAAGTAGGAGGAAATAGGATCTGAAAATACATGGCGTGTAATTATTATACCATAAAAAAGAAACGCTGATTCTGGTACTTGATAAGGATGGCTATGAAGTTGTTTGCTAGTTTGTATTTCCAGCGACTACAACAACATCATTACAGGGTTGCAGCCATTCAGCAAGCATGAATGAAGATGAGCTGGATACGGACACTTTTCGGGTGCTTCTTCCTGAATGCAGGAGGTTGCAGTTTTGGTTTCCAAACTGGCACAATTTCGAATGTTTGTTTTGTTGATGACGATCATTTCATGTAATAGAGCTGAAGTATTACTCCACATGGGGTACACAATAGCTAAGGGTAATAATAATAGAAATGGGCCGATAACTGTGTGTGTAGGGGAGAGAACTAGAGAGAATCACCGGAAGGAATGAAAAGCCCATGTGAAAGTCGGCTTTATCAAGCCGGATGATCCATTGGATTCTCTCTATATAGCACGTTTATCACAAAAACTTTGCCAATTACACAGCGTAAACTGCTCTTCCGAAACGGTACTCTTCCATTTTTCCCTTCTGCATGCACACTTCTGGAGGTAGTACTTTGGGAGTCTATTTTGCTACTTTTCTTCCACGTGTAACATTAAAAGTCAGTCCGTACTCTTATAATAGTACCCCATAATATACATATATATAGTATTAGAAGCATGAATGACACAGCAACGACACACAATCAGAGTTCGAAAGTGGGTACATGGTAGTACACACTGGGAAAGAAACAATTTCAAGTACTTATGGTGCCGCTAAATTGGCTGATTCTCGGACTTTCTTGTTTTTCTGATATCACAGCGATGCATCTTTGTTCGAGCTACACACACAAACACAATGTAGAGATGCACTACTACTACAAACTACTATTATGCCGTTGTGAGAAAAGTGTTCGAACAACACAAGTCGAGTGTTTTCAGCATTCTTGCTTTATGTGGCGCTCTCAACAACTTGCCAGCTCATTTTCTTTTCTTATAGTGGCAATACATTATGCGTTTTATTGGCTTACTTAAGTAGAATACGAAGAAGGGTATGACTACAACTTTGGGACAAGAATGGCCCGTTTCTTTGTTAAAAGACACGATGTCATAGGATGTTCG
This sequence comes from Willowsia buskii, assembly GCA_034700685.1. Lineage (NCBI taxonomy): Eukaryota > Metazoa > Arthropoda > Collembola > Entomobryomorpha > Entomobryidae > Willowsia > Willowsia buskii. The sequence goes on from JAQIXW010000684.1 coordinate 18,447, forward strand.
TGGTCATAAACAAGAAACAATAACAACTTCCTAAATACACTTACATAACTTCCTTCCGTTAACTTTCAATCGTGTTATCTGGATCTCGAAGTGAAAAAATTTTTTTGATCAAGTTTTCAAAATTTCCTTTGGCAGTCCACTGAGCAAGAGAAACTTTGTGTCTACCTTTACATTAAACACTGTTTTCGAGTAGGATGCGCTTGACATGGACACTCGATGAAAAAATATGTGAAAGTACTTCCAGCCAAAATGTCACAACTACTTTTTTGTTTCATAAATTCAAGTTGTGTCATTCGGAATCAGTTGTTTAGTTGTTGAAGGAACAAGGAGCATTTTGGATATTATACGTACATTGAGAATATAAAGTTTTCAATGAGTAAAAAAGAGGTATTCAACTTGCCGGTAAAGTTTTCACACCTATAAATTCTATTCACTTGTTTTCTTCCAGCATATCAAGTAAACTTCACTTTTCAGCGAGACTGCTACGAGCAAGTGTTTCAACTGCGTTCCTAATCCGAACTGGCGGGTGACTGGTTTTGTTGATTTCTTTTTGTACCACATCGTTCCTGCGTTGGAACAGGAGAGAAAGCACAAGCGGATCGAGTTCCAAACATGAGCACAGTGCTACTGAGCAGAGAGTTTTGTGAAAGAGGAAATCTGTATATATATGGCTTTCTCTTGGAAAGGGTTCTTGTGGAAGGCCAAGTTGAACTTTAGCTTCTTTTCTTTCAAAGTTTTTCTCTCACAGGCGCTCAGAGTAAGTGCTCGTGTTTTTAGTGTTCGTAAATGAATGGAAGTTGGGAAATATAAACGAAAAATGAAAATGCAGGAACGAAGAAAAGATCCTTTTTTACGACACGAGTAGCATAATCTTTGCCGATTCTGCAGAATAATATCTTCTTCACACCGAGACCAATTGACGACTGGTCCTATGAAATGGAAAGCACTGTTGCTATTCTAGTAGCACAATCATAATATCATATTTCCTTCGCCCTTTTTTGAGCCTGTTGTGGAGGAATTGGAATAAAACTGGTGCAGTGAAAAGATAAGTATTCAAAAATATGCTTTGGTAAGGAGTGGGCTAGAAAGAATAATGTGTGTACCTATAATTTTGCTGGATGAAAAAAGATACGCGTGCATATAAATATGCAGCTTATGCAAGCCGTATAGCTATAATGCATAGTAGGTGAAAGCAGAAAGAATCTTACATACATAAACGAAAAACACTTTACTCTGCCGAGGTGTCCCGTTTGTTTACTCATCTCTGATGTACGTCAACTCAGATGGAAAGGGAAAAGTGAAAGAATAAGCTTAAAAGGGAACAACCAGGAGAAAAGTGCAAGTGGTAAAATCTTCAAAAAAAAAAGTATTTTTGAAGAAGAGAAAAAGTACTAAAATGCTGCGATGTTGGTGACGGATAAATGCGGAAATAAACTGAAGTAAAATTCATACAAATACAGTCATGCTACCAGCACTCTTAGCAATGTACATTTTCCCTTTACATCTATAATCAGTTGTCTGAGCCTGTGAAAGCAATCTTTGCATTGGAGCAGCATTAAAAGTATTTTGCTATCTTTCACTGAGAGTGCAAGGTACATACATGACGGTTGTCATTTCTCTTTCCATTATTTTTTTCAATTCGTAAGCCTTTGTGGACGAATTGTGACGTGCAATGATTGACATGGGTGATATATAACGCTGGTGTCAATTTCGTTTTTATTTGTTTTTACAGTCATAACTACTTCTTATACTTTGTTTAAAAGCAGTGATTCCTTTTCGATTTGTAGATCCCGGTCAACAGTTAATAATGATTCTTGGCAATAATGCATCATTTATAGATTATTATATTTTGTATTGTTTGTACATTTTGAATGAGTTTCTGTTATCGCAACTCCAGGAGACTGCTCGTAACCGTAACTTTATCAGAATGACAGTTGCTTCAGTGAACCTAAAACACATACCTACCTACAATACCTATATATACCTATACCTTGATATCTGTAGGAATAGGAATACTGCACGTTTTATTATGTTGACTTGTAAAACAGAGAAGGAAATTGTCTTTTACCAAAAGGAAATCAAATGAATTCACGTATCAAATAGCTCGATTCATATGATACAATTCACAATGCACTCTGGAACTTCTCTTTGTAACATAATGGAAGAATACGGTGAACATTGTAAATACATATATAATGTAAACCTGATTTTCTTGAAATAAGATGTTTGTATAGGTTTAGTTATAACTTATAGGTAAGGAAGCTTACATGAATTCTAGCAAAGTAGCTTACCGCGAAAGTGGAAGAGTTCAAGGAGAAAGGAACCAACTATGAATTAATGTTTCAACGATAGTATGAGTTTGTGAGTTATATATTGCCGTGTGCTTTACTGCACGATGAGTAGAAATTATATTAGCATCTGAGAAATTTTGATCTGAAAAAAGTTGCTCACCGCAGATGTCAGAGAAGAGACATGTGCAGCTTAACTTAAACTTTTCTTTTGTCTTTAGTTATCACCATTAGTTAGAGATTCGATTCAGTACATGCCTAATGATGACGATAAGATTGAAATGCTTTTAAGACACCAAGAAGTCCTTCGGTTACAGATGTGCTCGACTCCTCCAATCACCTGGAACGAAACTCATTGATATCATTTGTATGTATATTGCGGGTTGATTGATATTATTAATGTTTTTGCGCATCATGGAATGCTGCTTTCTAGTGAAATAAAACAACATTTTCTGTTTCCCCTGTTAAAAATTACGTGTATTTTTATTTTTACACTCAAATAATTCAGAGCTTATTTTACTCGATTTCCCATAATATTCATGTTGTGGGTGTGTAACATTTAGAAAATATTTAGAAAATATTAGTTGCAAGTTAACTGTGAAGTCTTTCAGGCCATCATGTATTTTGAGATTGAAAAAGCTAAACAATACAAAAGCAAATGACCATTTACAAATTATTATACACAAGCATACTTTAATTAAGATATCATCCATATATCGTCAGTCGAATACGCGTCATCAACATCCATAGCCTACAGTGATAGTGATACTTTAAGATTCATGATCAGTTTGTACTCACAATCACAAACATATTTCACTTTCGCAGTATTTTTTACTTATAAATGCTGCAAGATTCTATTTCAACGATTTAGGAATCAAAATGTCTTTACTTTTCTGTAAGATTACATATATTACATGTACTTTTACGATTTTTAGTATATTTATGTAGAAACTTAATTATTTTGCACAAGCAAATTTTCCTTGTCGTTAGTGTGACATCTAACCATCAACATTTAACAGACATTATCATTATCACCTAACGCTGCAACGAACAGGAAGAGTGTTCGTTTCGAAAAGAAACTTTAGCATGGCTTTTTCGTGCTTGGAACTGGTTTTTCAGTTTGTTTTACAGATTTCTTCGGGAAAAGTGCAAAAGTTGCACTTTCACACATTTTTAAAGCTTTCCATGAACTTAATGACCCATTTAATCTTCTTACATCAGACTTGGATTGCTGATGTGTGCTATTTCCCACCCAAGCATGAAAGAAGTATAAAAAACAAAATGATGATTCAAAAGGGGATGGAATCGAATCACCTTGAAATGGGAAATCTACAAATTTCCTTATTCCCGACCTCCATTTCCAATTTAGATTGTTCTGTCCACATCAGTCAACCATAGAATTTTAAATTAGTTTTAGTTTTACAGAAAAAACGTCTTACGGGTCCTTTACTCGACTTGAGCTGTATACTAACAGGTTTTCAAAGGATTTTGGAAAACCTTACTCAACAGACCACACTGCTTTCAGCACTTTTCTGGTTCTCGATTTTTATGTGTTTCGTCGTAAAAAAGTAAAATGCGACTACACTCATAGAGTTCGGACAATTATTGCTATACTGATACCGAAACTATCGCTGCTGACCTTTGATAAGTCTTTTTCTTCAAAAATTCTCGTTAGTGTGGCTCAACAGCCTTATTTGTAATGGCAATGACTACGGAATCAGTTTCCTGTATATTCCACGTATTTGCCAGTTGTTGATTCAGTGCTATCAGGAAGAATATACCACTACTCACAAAATGGCTGTAAAGTTGAAAACAAAATTGTTTTCAAAGTTTGGAGACTATGCGTGGAACGCAATAAACGCTGTAGATTCTCTGGTATAATAGCAAGGAAATACATTGTCCAAGAGAAATTGCTGAAAAGCACAAGATGAACCATAGCCAAGAGATGTTGTCTAGAAAAACTCTGGGGAAAACTAATGGTTTCATCAACACCCTGACGCTTTATTTTCCATTTCCAATTTTCATAGAACGAGAGATAAGGATCTTAAAAGCATTGAAAAGACTGTGATAAGATCAATTTAGGACAAGTGTAACTTTGTCAAATAACAACGGTCCTCATTCTTCACCTTTACGACTTTTCAGGGCTCTATATGCACACACACACACACACAAATTTGAGATGCTATTTCAGTTTTCTACCATCAGATTCGATCAATCTTTTGCCAGATCCCTATTTTCTTCTCCCTATCAAAAAACTAAATGGACACAAGTGGGTAGTGAGTTCAGCTGTTAAACTGAAAACCCAGCTGTGTTTTCATCTGAGCAGAGAAAGAAAAGGAAGAAGAAAAAACTACTTGTCAAGAATATATGTATGTACACCACAGAAGATGTCCATTGGCAAAAAGTGAAAACTTAGGAAGAAGAAAGGGATGACAACGTGTGTCTCAATGCAATGCGATGAGAACGAACAATCGAAGGTGTACTGCATATGTGTTTCTGGAAAGCAATACAGGTTTGAAATGAAAACCACCACCATCAACAACGTTTTTGTTATCAAAAACCCTTCTTTTGGAAGTGAAAGTTTGAAAAACTTGCATATTATTTGAACATACAATATATGTATTATTCTGTGCAAAACCTTTGTTGTTTCTGGATACGCTGCTTTTTACCAACTATATACACATACATAGTCATACTTGTACTTTAAACTCATATCGCTTTAAATGATGAAAATATCTGGGAATATCACAAATCATACGAAGATAAATGCCCACAGCCCTGAATAGTAAAAGTAAAGTATAGTAGTGAAATTTCACTAAAAACTCAAAAGATACACTCATATATTATGTTAGTCAAGCAGAATTTTAGTTTACTCCGAGATAATCTATTACAACAGCATGTTTACTAGTTTAGATTAAAATTTGTAAAACGCTTCCTTACGCACTGCAGTTACTAGTTACACTAATATGCCAGGCTTAGTCTTTAAACAAAATTTGAAAGTGTTTGCAAAAACTATGTTATGTTTGGAAAACCTTTTCCTCAAATTTTGCACATACATAAATCTATGATTTAATGAAAAATCCGCTTACAACACATAACGAAGATATAGCAATTACCACAGCTTAGAAGAGTTCACCACCACTAGTACGAACAAGTTCTTTCTAACTGCTTTATGTTGTGTTCTAATGTGTTTAAAAGTGATGAGTGAGGGTATTTTGAGGATCCGTACTTAGAGGAAATCATATTCCACGCTACCAAGAAAGGAGCATTTCATTTCTACTTACATTACAGATCAGTCCCTCCGGCATTCACAGTCAAATTTATTTTCTCATCTTACAATTCAACTTGTCCTTTACAGCAGCTACTCCCAGATTCTTATGCTATTAATATTTGCAATTCATACTACACTTGACTCTCCGTATAGTTATACCCCAGGGGAAATTATTTTTGTAGGATTAAAAAGAGAATGAGCACCATTGTATAAAAATTATTAATTTTAAGATCCCGCTGTGTTTAATCTGTATGCAGATAATTAATATTTTTGAGCTGAGATAGTCGTTGAAAGGGTAGAAAGGCAGTTAGATAGAACCATTTAAATTCTGCATTGTATCTAGACGCTAGATTTTACACCAGTTGGATAAGCGTTACAAGCTAATGCTAATTAAATGTGTTTAACTGGGTTTCTTTAGGCCTGGTAAACAATTCACTGTATCGAGTACTTGGCTCTTTTATGCAATTGCTAAAATTTCCAATAATTCTTAGTTGTCGTTTACAGATTTGATTGACACTGCAAAATCTGCGGGGACAATTTATTATTCTTGAAAAGGTACAGGAGAGTGATTATAAGGAGAGTCGACTGTATTTATAGCAGAAACGATAAGCTTATCACCCAAATTGAGTGAAAAGTGTACTGAAGTTATTATTAAATCGGACGGATAAGCATGAAACGCACGCTTGATGTCCAATTGATAATCTTTGCCAAACGAAACAATTTTGACTTTAACTTTTTTCGTCATGATTGAAAACAACAAAATCTATAATAAAGGAAAACACTCAATGACTAAATTTCACCCTTTGTGCAATTCTTTTACTCAATCCACATTTACAATTGTTGTTACATAATATGATTACATAGATCGGTAGATGGCATTTTTCTACTTTGCTGCAAGGATAAATATAAATTATTAAAATTAACAGTGAACGTGAAGGAATGTTTTTGTTGAATAATTAATAGGAACAAGCATGCGCATTGGTGCTTAGGTGAAAGCATTTTTTTGTATTACGCATTCCATTCAAACTAAACAAAAAATTGTTTTCTGAATCTCCAAATATCCCAAGTTCCTTGCTTCACTAATAAGAAACAGAAATACACTATACCTTACGTATACCACAAACCATTGACTTTTGTAAAAGTTTAAATCATCCACGAACACGTGGAATTCTGTCATATAAATTTCGTCACAACTTCTAATGCTACACATCAGAAAGGAAAGAGGCACTATCATTAACTCAAATAAAATGGTTAAAAGTAGTGATGCATTATACAAGAGCACTCAACCGAGCTTTCTTAAAATGAACGAAGAATCAAGATTCTTTGTCTGATAGACTTACCACTGGGAAGAAACATGTTTTCAAGTCATTCTACACGTTTTCTTCAAACCGTCTGGTAGAGAGTCAGAAAATTATGAACAATTTTAGAAGAAGGGGAACCCAAAGAGAGTGGTAAAGAATAGAACAGAAAGGGTTTTGTCATTTCTGGATGTACGCCTTTTTACCAACTTGGAATGACATACAAAGTACACGGGCATGCACAAGCATAGTATTATGTACCTACTAATTTATCTACCGCGTAGCAAAAAAAGTGTAGTACTCATCCAGCATATTCAAAGTCAAATCGTGGTTTGCCCTCTTTGGAATGGGGAACCTTTTTGTCATTGTCATCCTGACTCTGCTATTTCTTCTTGACTCCTCCATGCTCATTCCTTACCGTTACACACAGACACATACAGCGATGACTTCGCTCAATTACATCGCTCTTCGGGTAAAAGTAAAGTGTTGAGTAGTAAAAAGGTTAAACCAACGAGAGCGGGCGACTCGAAAGAGAATGTGCAAGGAAAACCATTCTAGTCTTCGTGTTCGTATCGCTTCAAGCTCATCATCTTTCCTTGTGTGTCTTCTTTCCGTTGTCTTCCTTCTATCAACAGGATTTCCCTTCAGGCTCAAAATCTCACACTCCTTCCCTTTCGTGTGTACATTGCTTTAACGAAAATTTTCATTTCTACTTTCTCCAAACACTACCTATTTATGCAACCTCACCACTCACTACCATAAATTATGAATCCCCACAAGTTTACTCAGCTGACAAAGTTCCTCTCTGCATTGCGTGCATGAGTTTATCTACATGCATGATTAT
>JAQIXW010000685.1:0-26122 GCA_034700685.1 Willowsia buskii
AATGTCAATATGAATTAGTATTTTTTGCAGATTGTGTTTTGTGTGTGCTCACATTCAAATTGGGAGAAAGGTTAAATAGATGAATGTGAGAAAAAAAAATCTTTAAAATCCTTTCACCTTTTCCATTTGCTCTACTCGATAGGCATCATGGTATCATTTGCACTCTTTTGTAATCATCCAAATTGGCTGGTGGAGCAGACATGTTTCAAGAGAAAAAGATTTTTTTACGCAACAGGATTTAATGATGAGCTCGGATGGATGCATACATTGAAATCATAGAAAACAGGGAAAATTCACTCCACTGTAATTGTAATTACATCATGTGGAAAATGTATATTGTCAGAGTGTAATATACTTTCAAGAATGGTAATAAATGATCATGTCTCCGTGTCACTGGCTGACAGCATATCTACCAGCTCTAATGCTCAGAGCTCTCGGCACTATTATATGTAGTAGATAGGGAAATGGGAAAAGATGGTGAAAATTTAAATGGAGAGGTTTTGGCGGAGGACATGATCATCATAAAAAGCTGGTCTTGTCACTGTGTCTGGAAAATCGAGGCCGATTATGTAAATTTTGTCCTCGTCTCCTATGTCGGGGTGATCGCGTCCTGTTCTGTGGGAGATGCTATGTATGATAGCGTATTAGTTTGTAATAGAGGTAGTTTATTCAAAGTGAAGCATATATTATGCGCACATAATCATACCCTTATTTCACCTCATGATAACAAGTCTGTATAAAAAAATATATAAATTTTTTCCTCCTTATTATTCCAGCTCAGTCAAGCCTATAAAGTGACTATACTTTTTGTTATGAAAATAGTGCAACTAACAGTAAATATTTTTTTATGCAGTAAAGCAACCGTAACGTGTAGGAAAAACTGTAGAACCAAAAATTTTACTTTTGTTACAAACTCTAGTATGAGCTCTCTCAGAAAATATTGTGACATCTTCAAAGTGATTGCGTAACAGCAAACTAAAACAAAAAGACGACTTACACAACTTGTGTAACACCACAAAAAAGGGTTTCATTCACACTAAAAGTATTCCACCATTAGAAATTATCATACATACGAGTCTCCTTATCGAAATGATAGTATCATCAAAGCACACAGGTCTGCATATAAATGAGAATTAAATTTTTAACTGCTGCTGCACGACCCATCGATGATGTTGCATTTTCGCCAAAAATGCAAATGCGCTCTAGTTGGTATGCATTGCACGATCGATTAATTAGCCGAGCATATTCATTAGCATCATTAGATCACGCCATTGCACACACACACACCACTTACATTTATTTTGATTAGGTGTGAGCATATATACCTATATGCGTGTTATCACACGCATAATATTATTATCTCTTTTTCATACCGACAGCGAAAAAGACGACAATAATGATGAGATCGAAGAAAGAGAGGGAAAAAGGATAACTATAAATAAATGTTTGTCATTCTATCAGTTCCAGTCTAATGGCTCTTGTTTGTATACTCCTTCGTTTCGAGACACCTTCATGTTTCTCTCAACCATTATGGCCTATCTGTGAAAGATGCGACATGTTTTTTATAGCATAGCCCTAGCAACATCATCAGCATATCTCCTAATAACTTACAATCTAGATAACTGATATTGCACTTCAACAAGAAGAAATGTTGCTGATAAAGCATAATGAAAGGTTCATTTATAGTTTTTTTTCTTTCTTCCAATAAAAAAGGAGCATAGCCTCTACAGTGTTAAGTTCCACTAGTTTTTTCTTCTCTTTCCACACATTGTGATTTTGTGATCCTCCAGATATGCTTCGGCTTAGTGCCTTAAAGACAGAAGAAAAGAAAAGTGAAGAAATGGAGGTCGCCTTTCTCCTATATCTATAATTACTCTGCCCTTTAATGTAATCCGATTTAATTTTCTCTCATCCTATTATCTTCCGCTAGCTTTTCATCATTATTCCACTTCTCGCCTTTCCCAATTCCCAATGAATGTTTCAATTAAAATCATCCTCAACTCACTATCTCCTCTGCTTCTCAGTTGAATAGACAAGGAGCAGGATTTACTGTAGCGGAGATAGATGGATACTCCTCAAACGCCAGATTTGAAATCCTCTCTATACGCCGACGAGAGAGATCAGACGGATAAAAAAATCAAAGAGCAAACTAAAAAGTACGTGAATTGGAATGGAATTTCCGTTGAAATAGATAAAAAAAACAAGCCAGTTGCAAAAACAGCGTCAAGGACATTCGGGTCCGGTTACATGCTTTTGTGCAACACTTTAGTAGTCTCCCTCATCACAGGGTATTATATTTTGCACTAAAATATAGACTATCTTTTTCCAAGACACAAGCTTCCCAAAGTGTCATCCTCCAGCAAACATTTATTTTTTCTGGTGATACTTCTCTCGTTCTCGTTTTAAACCAATTTTTGATGTTTAATGCGCGCCATACAACTCATATTACAGCAATGCTTCTGAGCACATGAGAACCAACAAATCTTATAACGTTTCAGAGAATGTTTTTTTGAAAAGTGCCGCCATTTTTTAACTTCCTCGAGTATTTCATCGTTATTGTTTTGATTCTGGGAAGGAAAGAGAAGAACACTTAAAATAGAGAAGAGCGAACTAGCAGAGAGGCTTTCGACTTTCGAGTTGTCTGTCTCTCCTGTTGAGAGGAAATTTTGCAAGGTTGAGTGGAAAAGCTGGAGGGTAATTTTTGGTGCATTTTACGAAAATGAAATGGAAGATAGGCTGTTATATGGTTTTCAACTGATTTCATTTGAGTAAGCCCAGTAGTGGTTACTGCTAATGTATGGCACTGTTAAATATTCATTAGCTTGATTAATTATTATGCTGGAAGATGTCACCCTATTATGAAAACTTTCTTTGTGAAAGCTGCTTATATAAATGTTGTGTTACGTGTTGTAACCGTTTCTTCATTAAAGTACACACACATGCAATGATAACTTGTCTATCTGATCGAGATAATCCTTCCTTCCTCGTGTCCAAGCTTATCCTAATCAAAGCAGAATTGCAGTTCAAGAAGGAAATTGAAGTTGGACGGGAACAGCATATGAAAACAGGAGACGGCTTACTTTATAATAAATCATGAACCATGGTGTGTGTGGTGGTGATGATATTGCAAAAAGAAGAAGAAAAGTTGATGTCATGATCTGAAGTTTGGGAAAGTATAAAGTTCAAGTTATTTTTGTAATAAAAGTAACGTTAACCGTAGATCTTGCACTTTTGTATTAACATTTCATCTTATGCATCACCAACACACATACATATTGTGCTCCAATGAGCTGTGTGTATATTCTACTGGAATTTTTATATATTATGTTATTTTACCATGACAAGGAAAAGCGGCAATTTCGCTAGCCCCAGGGGGCCAAACAAACTAAAACGAATTTGGAATCAACTCGCTTTCTCCACGTTCGAGTGAAAGAGAGATTTCTTTCCTTTCTCTCTCTCTCTCTCTCTCTCTCTCTTGCCATATGACTTTCTCTGGGAGCAGAAAGCATCAAGCCACGAGCGATTTTTTGTACTAGTAGTCTAGTATGTAGTAATAATAGTAATAATACCCGGCTAAAGTATGCACATGCAGACATAACGTGAATGAATGAAATGTGAAATGGTAGACATGTGTTAAAAAATATACGAATGTGTGTCGCTGATTTTTTTGGAACATGCAATCTATTTCGGCTTTCCCTTACAGTCTTGTGCACACGAACGCAAGAAGAAGAGAAGAGGATAGAAAAAAATGTATCAAACGAAATGTTTCATTTTAGCAGCAGCCCAGCAGAGAATATTACAAATTGAGCTTGAGCCTCCGCTTCCCATGATGACGATGATCAGGATGGTGCTCAAGGGAGTATCATAGTCAAAGGATTTGAGTTTCCGTTGCAACTTTCCTTTTATTTTTCCAAGAAAATATATACTTTATTCTCTCCACTTGTTTCTTCACTGTTGCATCTGTTATTCTCTCTGCTTCGAGCTGAGAAAAGGCGGAAGGATTTGGAGGAAAGGAGGTTACAAAAATTAATGTCGTTGATGGTGTCGCATAGTAATGACCATATTGGTTCGGTTCTTTTGGTGAAAACAAACCCAAAAAATCACAACTTTACATGGAAAGTTATCTGGAAGAAATTGGGTGAGATTTGAGCATCACGTTTTTATTTTCCTCACATAGTTTCATCATATCATTGTCGTGTCGTAAGAGTTTTTTAAAGAAACGCTCAAAGCTGTGCATGAAAAATGTGAGGATATTCATGAATGTCTGTTTTCATGGGGATAAAATACTAGCAAGAAATTAAATGACGATAAACATCATCATCATCGTCATTATCTCCAACATCCCGTCTCACCTTACTCTCACCGTAATTAAATTTTACCTTGGTTTACTCTGCTCCAATGTGGAAACATTTTTTTAATGCTTGACTTTAACTTTGCCGAGGGGAATATGTTTATGAACACACACGCATTTGAGTTATTTGAGAGATGCAAAGTATGTGTATGGGCTGGTAGTCTTCCACTAAATTGTATCAACTTCCTCCCTCTTGTTAAACGAGAACAATGAAGAGGAACTCAACAGTTTGGAAGCGGCTTCCCATGTAGGTATATAAATTCGAGGAAGTGGAAGGATGCCTTGTTGTTGCCATCATAATGATTATTATTTCTTCGAAGAGAAAAGAAGGGAAACTCATGTTGACGTGGGTAAACAGTATATGGCCAAAGTTTCAAGGTAAAACTGTAAGTAAATTAGTTGCAAACAGCTTAGTATTTACTTTATGAAAAAAGTAGACGAATTAGCTGTATAAAAGTAGGTTTTTGGTCGACTGGTAGTGCAAAACTATGTATAAATATAAAACTAAATAGATATTCAATTATTCAACAAGTTTCAAGAAGTGCACCAATCTCATCATCTATCTCACCGTTTTTCCAAATACACACGTCGGACCCCATCATCCACAAAAAGTGGAAGAACCAACAATTAAGCAAGAGCTGTAGAATATTATAATATGCCCTCTGCGTTTTCTATGAACAACCTCGTTTGCATCACCACCAACCTAAGTTTTACCTTTACGATGGAATGCTCTCTATTTATTTAAGTCGTTACAGAATACATTACATCTCGCTCTACTCTCTTTTCCCCTTTGATATATTTTTAGATTGCGTAACCAAATTAAAAGTGAGTTAGTGAAGAAAATGATGATGAAGTGATGAATGTATCTCATCTAAAATGAATGGTTATAATAAGACGAAAGATTTCCTTTCTAAGAAAATACATTCGCGTAGGATTGCACTGAAAGGAGAAAAAGAGAGAGCTAATAAATGAAACTATAGGTATCTTATGTGCATGTAATTTAGGTATCTTCATTTTGTAACATATTTCTAAGAACTCATTGCTGAAGTGAAAGCAAAAAAATGTATGTAAGAACAGGAAACTCTTTCATTGTATTTTTTTCTTCTTTCCTTGGATGTTTTTCTCCAAACAAGTTGAAACGTGCATTATGATGTCGATACTGTGTGATATAAGCTGAGTTATATGATTTCTTGGAGGAGGAGTAAACTGAGAAGGTGGAAAAAATGTTTTCTTTTTAGTGCAAATGTAAAAGGAAAATAAACGGAGGAAGGAGAAAAAAGGTGGAACTAATGTGTTTTCTTGTTGTTCCCCTTTGCTTTTTTGTTTTTACTGCTGTTTTTCACAAAGCATATAATATCTACTTCTTTTAGTATATTTTTTTCGTTTGAATGAAAAATTATACAAGGTTTATAGAAATGGGAAGACTGTGAATGGCTAAGTGAAAGGAAAACCGGGAGGATGTGTAATGGAGCTCGACGGGTAAAAGAGAAGGAAAAAACAGAAGTAAATGATAAGAGTGTAGCTATTTATCTGTTCATGTGGAGCTTGTGCTCTTCAATTATTACAACATCATATTCCCACCAAAAAAAGGAAGGACGAGATTCTTTCATTTTTCTTGAATCTTCCTTCTTAAATAAGGAAAAAGAGAAGAGCTAAATTCAAATCTACATAATCATAATGAGATCTTGATGATGATGGCGATGGTCATCAAAGCAGGTTTTGGGGCTCTCTCTGATGATGTTATTTTTAAGGAAGAGGATCTTCCAAATGAGGATGAAAATTAAGTGTTTCAGCAAAATATTACCTTGCATTTTCTCCTCTTTGTTGGAAGTCACATCCTGCCCATGTTTCTCCGTGGATGCAGATCTCTTTCTGAAGATCTTATTTTTTTCTAATAATCAAGCTGAAGAAGGTGCAATGAAGTAGAGTAAAAGTATGTCCGAGTATTTCGGTGCGGCAATAAAAGTGTAGCTAAAATATAAAAAGAGATGCCCAGAGACTGGAATCTTATACTCAGGTAATTTTGAAGGGATGTTGATAGTGATGTGATGCTATTTTCTCCATCTTTAAGAAAGTGAATGGATGAGTTCCAAAGACGAAGAAAAAAAACACTTTCATCTTCAATTCTCCTCTTTTAAAAATAGCATGTCTGCCAATTTCTTTTTCTCGAGGAGGAACTACGTCTCACTCATCATTGCAAGCTTGTGCACTCAATGATGATCGAGTAAAAAGGTAGTAATTTCTACAGGAAAAGACTAAACACATATCTTAGAATATATCCATAATGAATTTTTATACATGTACATACCTCACGTAAGAGAAATGTACCCAAAAACATCCGTCTTGTTTTCCGAATGCATAAAAAATACACCAGTCTCGTATATGTTATAAGTAGAAATGCGATATCTCTCTGGTCTGCTGTTACACAAATAGGAATACCTCATTGATTACATAAAGCACCATTATCATTCACTCCAGAATGTAGAGTACTACTGTAACGATAACGCTAAATTTGAGACAAATGGTGTAATATGTTTATAATCAAGATACCTGTAGAAGATGCTTAGTTCCACGTAATCGGCATTGTTTACATCAAAAGCACTCCCATTGTATTAAATTTCCTTTCTAAAATAACTACCGTGATTCGTAATTTAGCGTTGTTGTTACTATTTTGTTTTGAAAACATTATTAGCTTTGTCATTTTGTACGTAAACATAAATAAACTTTGAAGTTGGCTGAAAAGGAAATGATCGAGTTGAAGGTAAAAGTTAACTTTGAACTATGCTGGAAACCATACCAGCTTATGAGGTCGGCAGAATGGAAATTTCATTGTTTGTAAAACTGAGGATGCGAAATGCTGCGTACTAAAAAATCCCACAAAAGACGTAAGTTTAATGTAAAGAGTTATGTGAAGTGATGAGGTTAAACTCAAATTGTTTTTTTGTGTGTGTTGGCTTGAGCAGGAAACAATGAATAAGAAAAGTATACACATCTATTTTTTATCATGTTATGTCCACCGGAAGTAACCTCATTTCTTACAAGATTTTCCTTGCCCGTGTCCTCACTCTTTTTTTTGATGCCATTACAGCCAATTGATTGATCTTTTTCTTGGATATTTTTTTCTCCTTCTTTTCGTCCTCTAATGATTGCCACGCGTTGACCGTCCTTATCCTCTGAGATGTGTCGATTATAGTTGAATGTCTGCATATAAAAGCGTAAAGCATGTAGAATCCTGCGAAAAAAAGCTTGGTTTTGATTTTCTTACCCGTTCTTAAAAAAACAGCTTACTAAAAGCTGCTAGTCTCTTCGAAAAGTATAAAAAATTTAAGAGTATTAGGCGGGATGTGGTAGTTGATGATGAAATATATACATAGTTACGCGTGTAGACATCAAGATTGTATATCTATTGCAAAACCTTGCAAAGACCTTTCTCCTCAAATTAGCCTTTCTTCTATAATCCGTTTCATGCTCAGAGCACCACCAACTTTACCGCAGAACCGTCATCTTTGATTTCCTTTCTTTCTCGAGGTACCTAAACTGTTTGTTGTACTTGTACTGCTCCTACCTACCGCGTCAAAGTGTGTCATGTAATTTTTCTAAGGAGAGCAGAGCACTCAAGAAAATCCGATTAATAAGGGCTTAATGCAAATTAATGATGACGTTGTTGCGCGCCTTCATTTACTCGTCCTCTTTTTAGGAATTGTTTTCCCCTTCAATATGACGTCTTATCTATAAAAAAAGTGAGTAGCTGGAAGAGGTCAATGACGATGATGACAATGAGGATATCCTGGTAGTCATGATAACCAACTAGTGTTTAGGCAACACTGTAGGGAGTAACTTTTCATCAACGTCCACAACCGCTCAGATCATTTCTCTACGCATTTTTCCAACTCTTTCACATGAGCAGCCGACGTTTAAGCTTTAAAAAAATCCGGAGGCATGAAAAACCAATTTTGCGAAAAGAGTAAGAGAGATTGTAAAAAAGACGAGGGAACCGTCTTAGGTTTGCGATGATGATCGTATGATCACCCCAAACCAACATACATACTTAATCCTTCTGTTTCACAAAAAAATCCGTTGAAAATGGATATTGTCATGGGTTTGGTTGATAGCCCTCTTATAACATTCCTTTTTCCTTCAAACCATCATCATTCTTCCATTGCATCACCAAGAGAATATCAAATGGAGCTGAAGAGAAAGCAGAAAAAATAGCTATAACATCTAATAGGATAAGCTACTGAGCAAAGAAAGGGAGAAAGTCATATAATATTGTTTACTCAAGTCGTCCGTCAATTCATTGGAGAACCTCAAGAGCATGACTATCTCACAGGCTGGATAAGATGGACGGTTGTTGGGTGGGAAGTTGGAAACGAGTAGTTGTGAATTCAGAAGAATGTTTGATTATAGGTTAATAGACCTATCTATATACTACGATCATAATAATATCTGTATTATTTATTGAGAACCCTTAATAATGGAAGGAGCATGATGAAGGTATGTGGTGAAAGCTTTTTTTAGGGAGGAAAGAAAGCCCACTATATAAAAATGTTTTCCCTTTGTTTATTCAAGTGGAAAAATACAAAACTTTGATGCGGTACTACTACATTGCTCTGTGGGAAGGTTGATGATACTCTTTTTCTCACTTTTTGGTAGACTGCTTAGTTTTTTTTGGTTGACTGCATTTATGCATCGTTGGAATCGGGAGGAAAATGTGGGCTTTGTCGTATTGCCTGTGTTTTAGACTACAATTGATGGAGGTTTATAAGGCGTTTATTTTATCCCCAGTTCTGGTCTGGTGGATGATGTGGAAAAGGTGGTGAGAATCATTTATACGGTTTGTTTCATCAAACTAGAAATTTTTCTGTTACATGAGCACGGTCAGTATAGCAAACAGTATACTTGTAAAAAAATAAAATATTTGCTTCAGGTTAAATGGAAACCGGAGTGAAAATAAGGGTGGATGAGAAAAGTTTTTTGAGAGTTGGTGAAAAAACGTGAAGTCATCATTTTCCAAAATAGATAACTATCGTTGGCATCCTCCTCATTATAGAAAAAGTCAACAGGGCGAGAAATATCAATAACATGATATCATTATGGTTTTATTATCAACTCTCTATTTTTGCGATTCCAGATTCAACAAAGAAATTGAAGGATGTTGTGGAGGAGTTTAGCAAAAATCCGGCCTACGCAGAATACAACAGTGAAGATGGGGTAAGAGGATGTTTCTATTATTAATATTTATTATTATTATATGATTGCATAAACGATAATACAAACAGATATCTCAAACCCACAATTTTGTTAGCTGAAGTCAAATATTTTGTTGCTATTTATTTCATAAAGCTATTATACACTTGATGAGTGCGTTCCGCTCATATTTCAACGTTCCACAATTTACCGCTTTATATTTGAGCAAAATCCAATCAAACTGATTAGCTATTAAAGTCTCACGCAGGAACAACACTGAATGGAAATTTTGTAAACACGGAAGGTGTAATCGAACACCCTATTCATCATCCTTGATGAAAATGTGATGTTCTCATCATTATTTCCAAGCCTAATAATAAAAGTTGCCAGGCCAGGGAAGCGTGTGGGTGTATGACTGGATTACTTGAAGATAAATTAGGCGCGTGGCTTTTGATAGTGAGAATGGGAAGATTTAACCTTCCTTTTATTACACGCGTTTGTTGCTCTTGACAGCCTGTCTTCTCCAAATCTTTGTCAAACGCAAATATAGGAAGTGCATTAGTAACTGTATACAGTTGCTATTCATTCGACATCGTCTTCGTTCAAAATCAAATAACATTTTTAGTCTGTTAAAAAGGTGACCTTGTTTGTCACAGGATTTTTTGTTGGTGTTATTGACTCTCTTCTTTTGAGATTTCTATGGCGAATAGAGAGAGACTCTTTGCAAATTGTAGTTTACCTGGGCTATGATGACATCTGGACAATTTTTGTAATCAACTGGTCGCCCTTCGAAATAAATTGCGCATGAGTTTTTCCACGAATAGATATTACGCACGGGCAAGGGAAATACAATTGAAATAGGTATTTGAGGGTGGGCATCTCATCCTATTAATAATTTGTCATTTCGCGCAAAAGATGCAGTGATGCAAGATGAATAGAAAAAACTGGAATTGTATATTTTTAGCAACATTTTTTTTCATCCTGATGCCGGGGTACACTGAGAAAATGGACGATCACACACACACTCAAGCTTTGTTTATCTCTCTAAGCCTATCATTCTCTAATTTTCCTGTAGATTCTTCCTAATCCAGAAGCTAAAATATTTTTCGAGAATCCCAGAGAAGTGAAATTGAAACTAAAATATTTTTCCTGTGGACTAGCGACATTAGACAAGAAGACAATAGGGATTTCTCCTGTTTTTTATTCCTCTGTGTGCCCACTTACAAAAGAAAGCTCTGCCATTAGAATACACGCAAATACTAAATCCACGTTATACAATCCTTCTCTCGCGCCTTCTCCATCTCTGTCTGTTCAATCCAGTTCAATCGACATAAGATGTAGAAAGAAAGGATAAAAAAACTAGCAAAAAATCTCGTAATGGGACTTCCACTATCCACTCTAGCTTTTTTTGTAGTGTAGCGTCTCCAAAGAGGAAAAAAATAACAACATTATTTTCTCTGAACAACTAAGACGGGTTAGTGGAAAGACTAAAAAAATTGGTATTGGCTCGAATAAAGAAGTGCAGCAAGGCAAAAAAAAGGAAGTGGAGTAAGTAAAATAGAAGATATGAGAGTAGGAGGAGACCCTTCAAGTAAAAATTGCACATTCCTACCTTTATCCATTTCCAATGCAATTTATCTCGTTATAACCCTTTTTTTCTTATAAGAGGTGGCAGTTATAGCTGCTCCTTCTCTTCCAAATGGAACCCATTGAGATTTTGTAATTTGATTCGAAATATAAAAAAATACGCAGCTTTCTCTCTCGTATTATTAGTTTTAGTATACATAAAAAAATATAAATATAAACATATTTTCGCAAACATAAGCAGAGACGATGACTTCAACGAGGGTAATAAATAGAACAACACAAAGTACCACATACACTCAACCAGTTTCTCTATGCATGCGTCTGTTTACTTTTGTTGGAAAATTGGAAAGTGAATTTTATATCGAGAAGAGCCCTGAGATTCAGCTGGAACTCACTCAACTTGTTTCCAATTTTTTTTAGGGAGGGGAACTCGGAAAAAAGAGTGCTGTCAGTTAAGACTTTCGCTAAAAAAATAAGCATGCACACACACACGCATAAAATACATGGTTAATGTAGACATTCAGAAAGAGAAAGGCACTTTAACTTTCCTTTTATTTTGAGGGAGCGATGAGTGTGCATACATGACGAAGATGATGAGAGACGAGTGATGATGTGGTTTTGTCATTATGACAGGATGGCATGCACACACGCAAAAAATAAAAAGAAGAAGAATGGGAAGATAGAGTAGCAACAAGAGAGAGAAAAAAATATGAATATTTCAGACCATTGTTTACTCTCGGAATAAGTCGTACTTGTCGTCAATATGTGCTTTCTCAGTGGTATAACAAATAACAACAAAAATGCTTTCTTTAAAGAGTACTTTTCCATTCATCAATCAGCCATCATCGTCATCAATAGTGGTTGTTTGAGTGATATTATCTGTGTACGATGCGATCTTCTTATGCTTTTTGCAGAATCCACATTGATATCTTTTTGAGTGGATGGTGGGGGATGACTATCAAAATGGGAAATGGAAAATGTCTCTAAAAGCAGAGAGATGAGAGTATGAGCAAACAATAAAAAATGGTGGTTACTCTCTCAAAACTAGAGAAAAAAGTGACATACGTCAATTCAAAATCCATCAACTCTCCTACAAATTCAATTTGAAATAGTCTGCATAAAACGAAACCATGTTATTTTTGAAAATTCGCAAAATAAATTGATAGAGTAGAAAACCATCAAATTTTGCATTGAACAATGGGAGGAAAGATGAGAAAACCGAGAAATTAATTATGTTAATTACTTTTGATGAGTAGGCAATCATTCGGTAGACTGACTTCATTCTTTAGTTTTCAACTAGTTTATTTATAGGTTTTATGGGAACTCATCTGAGTAATTCATTTTCAAAATGGTGGCCTTTCCAGAGAGAGAGATGCTAAGTAGTTCTAAAAACTTCAATAACTTTCAGATGCCCTTCTTTTTCACGTTCCAGCCTGCGTGACAATCATAAAACAAATGAGTAAAACCACACACACACATAAATATGCACTGTGTCATGTGTTGTGATAGTCAACAAAATAGTTTATGTTTATGATAAACTTTTTATGTAGGATCTGAACCACTTCTAAATTCTGATAGCTCTACAAAATTTTCCAGTGGAACATTCAAGATTGGAGATGCTGCAGAGAAGTCTATATTTGTCGTTACTTAAGTTGCGACACTCACACCAAACCACGTCGTAACCACTTAAATTAGCTGTGTATTTACCATGCAGGCTACTTTTTTTCAGTGCATTTGCATTCGGGGTGAATAGTAATGATGTCCTTTTACTTGGCACAACCAGAGATTTTTACCGCATCCCATGGTCTGATAAGAAGCAAAGGTTATTCAAATTCTGTCTGCAGTTTTCACTTCTTTTTTTAGATAGCATGAAAGTTCAAAGGTCCATTGCTGGAGCAAATTGTGATAAAGCGTTCAGGTTCAGTACAAAAAAAGTACATTAGTTGCATTACAGGAGAGAGGGAAATGAAGTTTCATCATTTCTTCTTCAATGAGCCCATTATTAGATTCGCCCATGTAAATGTGTTGGGTAACCCTCAAGAGCTGCTACTATAAATGTAATAAATATTTGTTTAAATTATTCCATGCACCCTTAGAATTTTAGTCTGGTAACTTGTATGGCTCACTGGGCCTTCTTAGCATACGCGTTTGCGAACCTTTGGAATGACGTAAAAGCATTTTTATTTAAGCAAATATAAATGAAACGTTAGATATCCAAGTCTAAAGCACACACGTGCACAAACAAGATCAGACAAAAGTTTATACAATCATTCCAATGCGATATCAAAATTGCAAAAATACCACTGAAATAAGCACACATATACATTTTAGACATATCAATATCACTAAAGGGAGACGCGTCATGTTCCATTATTGAGATTGTACTAGAATCCTAAATTTAGAACAATAAAATGTACATCAACTCGTGTATGTATACGCTCTCATCGATAAAATTTTAATGGCATGTTAGATACACATACTCGCATGCATGTATGCATTAATTATTAGAATGAAAAGGAGCACATTTCCTTGAACAGACAATTCAGTCACTCATGTCATCACATCACGTTCATAGTGTTGTTAAAGGTTTCATTGTCATTAATTCACGTGCATTGAACAAGGGCACGCAAAAAAAAGTTCCTTCCCATAAAAAATGTGGGTATATGCATGACAGGAGCAAGTAAAGCCGGAAGGGAAGACCTCAAAGTCCATTGCTTATGCTTTCACTGTAATTATCATCGTCATCGTCATCTCATCCTGATTATTATACGGAGAGCTCGTGTGTGTGTGTATCAAATTTGCAATGGGCACATAAAGTCCTGCTGATAATAATCGGGTGTGTGGTGACTAAGACCTTTTTTATGACATGGCTTGTCTTACGAGCAGTTAAGGCTGAGCAACATCTGTATAAATTCAGCAAAGTTGGTAGTTGGTGGTGATGTGGTCATAGAAAATTTTTATATTATGAATATTACTAGCAGGATGATAGCTTTGAGCGGCAGATTTGAACTAGTTTCGTTTTGCTGGAAACAGACGAAAATGACATCTCCAGATGACGTTGACGACAGCATCTTTAATGCTGATGAAATGACAAAACACATTAATCCGATTGCTTCATTTGTTGGCAGCCTGTAATCATGGGATCTAACATGGGTAATTGTAGCTGGGGCGATGGGAGACAGTAAAAAAATGAAATTTGCCATATTGCCATTTAGACTGCAGTCTGCAGCTAGTGCGCTGGATCTCTACAAGTTAATATAAGTGCTCCAGGCAAATGGCCAACTATCGGTTGATTTCCTGTCCTAAAAGTTGGTTTTTTTTTGGAGGATATCGTTTAGAAGATAGAAAACGAGTGTTAAATATTTAATATTTATCTACCATTGTTGGCATTCGCGCTACTTGTTTACTTCGATTGTCAACATTTATTATGAGAGTAGCCATCAGCAGCTCTAGTTCTACCACCAGCCAGAGATCTAGCTGATCTGCGTAATATGTTCATAACTGGATTGGATTTCTGGTGCTGGTGGATAAGTTAGTTTTGCTTATTTACATGAGTAATGTGCAACACGAGAGAAAGAGAATTTTCTCTTGGAAAGAGGATTCCAATAATGATAATGATCATGTGTGTGTGTAGAGCAGGATGATGACCATTGCAAAAGTTATTTGGTTTGGCGATGAAATCGTGAGACTAAAGTGGCTCTGACAGAAGGCTTTCTTCTAAAATATATATTACGTGTGTATGGCCAAATCATGCTTCTGGTATGGTAGGATTTTGCAGGGTGATTTATTCATTTATTTTGCAGCATGTGTTATGTGTTGTAAAAGAGAGAGAATAAAACATGATGGAAAACCAGACCACGTGACACTCCAGTGTCAGTCTGCAGCGTTATTTTTGCATTATGGCTCGTACACCAAAATCAAGATGGTTATTCATACTTTCATTTTTCATGTAAAGTGGTCGAACCATCGAGGGAAAATAGAGACTGGTCGAGAGAGAGAGAGAGTTGAGGAGGCAGAGGGCTATAGCTAGCAGGTATATTTATGATGATGATGATGGCAATGGTGAAACAGGGAATCCGTAGAAAATCCCTTTAAACATATTACAAATGAAAAACAGGATGTGGATCTACATTCCCCTCTGTCTCTTCCTTTAACTCACTTAAGTTTTAAGCTAATTTACTTACTTGGTACCGGATACACTCTCTGTATATGTGTGCATGCAAAAAGCTGCAGAAAACCACCATGATTTTGTGCGCTTTCTCTCTGTGCATTTTGCTCTTATTTTCTCTATAAGCTTTCATCATCCACATTATTTTTAGCAAATGTATTTTCCCCTTTGGAAAATGCAAGAGAAGTTTTCCTCTCTTTGCTCATGTTTGTCTATGCATTCTAAGTATCCTTGTATTTGAATTTGTATTCATGTGTATTCTACATATCAATTCATTTATGATGACATTTGTGCGCATGGAAAAAGAGATTTTGAATATTCTGTCTGTGATGGGAATGATAATGACGGTGACAGGAATAGCTTGTCTCAACGTCAATGTCAAATTCTCTGAAAGGAGAGAGAAAGGAAAGTAAATGAGTTTCAAGCAGTCATGCATAAAAATAGAAAAGGCGACAAACGACATATTGCATTATACACAGGCAATGAATCCAATATAGTGCAGTTGTATAATGTGTTATAAATATATATATATATTGCTTTCTCCTAATCGACTTTTTGCTTTCTCTCTGGCGGCGATGACGATCATGATTCATATTATAATAATTATTACATTCGTTCGTCTACATTACTTATGAGATAGGCAACAGATAATATTGTGCCTGGAGACTGGTCATTATTTTATTAACAAAAAAATGATGTGACTTGATTTTCCGTAGAAATATGAACCAAAGAGAAAATCAGAATCTAATGTCAAGCTAAAATCTACGCGAATAGAATTTGATCGGATAAGATGACAAAAAGATTTGGTGTGGCTCTTTCTAATGGGTAATGTGACTGGAGAGATATTTGCGATCCCGATAATCATTATGACTCTTGCTATCATAATAGTTTGTAACTTGAGGCCACAACTTTTTTTGTGCTATTTATACTGGCCACATATGATCATCATCAGTAGAGGATCGACATGTCATCAAATATTATTCTCAACCATTTATAGTTTCACCCCGTTGTTCTCTCTTCCTAAAACCACCCACTTGCTACACACACACACGTACAGACGTTTTTTTACATCTTTTATGATGACAATGATGAGGATGACGGCATGTGTAAAAGGTTAAAATGAGAGAAGGACTCACTACTGGACTGTATGACACAGAGACGAGGGAGGGAAAAACAGCAGAAAATGGCTGCCTGCAGGGATAGAAAATGAGACCACATTATTATTATTGCTTTCACTTCTATGCCATTTCACCATTCATGGAAAGCGTCATTTAGCTTTTGCAAATTCTGATCGCTCTGCTGCTACTGCTGCTGCTGCATAGTGAAAGCATGTTTTTAATATGCATAGGCAACCACGACATGTTAATGGTCTTGCTCTTTCAGATTTTTTAGATTGTAATATGAACCTATATAACCCATATTATTACATTTTCCTCCGAGTCATTCATCCAGGTTGCAACATTCTTGTTCCTAGGTTTGATTTCACGATGGGGGCATAATTTGTTTTAAGTGTGAGGAAATGAAGATCGTCTTTGTTCCAGTTGCCATTTTATATTATAAAGTTGGAAACAATCAAAGATCATTTTTTCCATAATGACGTGCTTTGATGATCCACACGTAATCCATAATAACGGCACATGGCTCAAGCTACTACCTTACTGTATATCTTCCATAATTCCATATGAAGACAAGTTTTCCGTGAAACAAACAATAAGCAATGCAGTGTGACATGTATTTATCTTTTTGTGATATTTCAGGAAGTGGATTACGACGGCTTTCGAGTCTTCTTCAATATGTACCTGGATGCAGGAGCGCCAGACGAGCTCTGTCAAAATCTGTTCTTGTCGTTTGTCAAGAAACCGATAGCATTCATACCGTCGCCACCACCATCACCTCTCCCGTCCTCTCATACATTCCCAGATGGAAAAGCGATTCAGGTAAGTTTTCCTCTCACTTTCTTCACATAAAATAGTGTTCTCTACTAGTGTTTATAGATATTACGCAACTATCTATATACATAGGTAGATGCCTACAATCTATAAATTATTTTGAGGGGCATTAGTACTGGCAGCTCTAGACTCTCCCAGTCTATCTGTCTCTGCCCCTATTGCGCAATCATTGCCCTCCATTCAACAATCCAATGCTTTTTTATATCCAGCTTCTTCTGGATTGATTAGTAGTCTACCTAACACTACGAATCATAAATGTTTTATGTACAAGTGCATCTCTACAATATGTATATCTGGAGAGAAGAAAGAGACTCAATAGAAAATTTGTTGCATAAAGTAATTCCGTTTTTCAATTAATATTTTAATGAGGCCGACTAAGCTAAGTCCTATATAGTGACTGGCTGCTCTTGTTGTTGGTTGTTTGAGCGTGGCAAATTCTCTTTCATCTTCTCCTTTTTTCCACCCTCTATTTTTATCGCCATGTTCAGATTTTAAACGGTTCTCTACAAAAATGTATTTTACTATATATTCGACTAATATATATATATACTTGTATGCTTATCATGACCCTTCTTCAGGAGATGGCAATGAAGAGCTCAACAACAGCCGTTGCCGCTATTGCACCGAACAATGCTGGATCTCTGTCGAGCTTAGTAGCGCATTCGACAACACCAACAACAACCGCCGGATATAGTCTTAGTCAACAAGAGCAAGATGAGCTGGATGAGCATAAGCAACAACGCCAGCAGAACCAAAATAGCATGCTTAGCACGTCACCAGCTGCGGAGAGACAGCACCGAGGTCTCGCAGGCAAAATTCATGGGATCACCGAGAAACTGCACACTTTGGGAGGTGGTGGAGGTGGAGCTCATAATAACAACAAGTCCGACACTGACTCATGCAAATCTCAATCAGGTCAGTTGTGTATAAAAATATATATACCTACCTTAAATGAAGGTCACATCGAGAAAAAATATTCATTAAAAAACAATGTCGAATTTTAGTCTGCAAAATATTTTCCAATCATAGAGAACCATCGTTAGCCTAAAAAAATTCCAATCGATTCTAAAAATGCACTAATTTTGTATGAAAATGAAAGATTAATTATCGCGTTGTCTAATGTCCCATTTTGCTAATGGCGAATAAATTAAGTAAATGAGAGTAAGGACAAGACTCTTAGCAGGTGAATAATTCCACGTAAGAATCTTTCATAATGATGAAAGCTTACCCTGAAGTAAAAGAAGGAATGACGACAATGTCGTCATAGCAATATTGATCTTGTTATGATGACTAAGAATTCTGAGGATTAAAACTAGCAAGCAGCAGCATGATGATGTATTATTAATAATTGCTTTTTATTCTACGATTTTGTTGAATATTCATTCATTTTTTTCCTTCTATTTTCAACTGTGCAATTCACAAGCAAGAAAATTTCAAAGCTTGCATGGCTGCTGAAAGACCTTGGGTCCGCTTATTAATTTGATGAGAATTATTTCCAAGATTTTCTTTTGACAACTCTGACGAGTGATGAGAAGCTTATACCTTTTTGGTTTTAATTAAATTTCGCTTTTAATATTGATCATATATATCGCTTCCACTGTGATTGATCAAACTGTGTCTCTACAATCGAATATTTTTAATCATACTTTTATTATTCTTGTTATGATTGCCATTTTATTTTATTTATTCATCTTGAGTTGCTTTTTTTGTGTCTGTTTCTCTGCATGTGATCAAATCTGCATTGGTTGCATGTGGGCGCATAAAAAACCCATCTGAAAATATTCCACCGCCGACTGCTCTCACAACCTTTGCAGTAGATTCAGTGGATGATCTAGTTCACCCAATGGTTCAACTCACTCAGGGTGAATGTGCAGGTGGGGATGATTCCAGGCGACAAAAAGCCCACCGGAGAACTAGCTCTTCAGTTAGTAGTAAACACTCAAAATCGCGACATTCCTCTGCCACCAGGACCCCTCCGTCATCAACAACTAGAAGTAGAAAATCTCCGAGTCCTCACATCATGAATAATGTCTCTCACTCGAAACGAGTCTCTTTGGAGAAAAATAATGGTTCGATTTTGATTGTAAAACGAAAACCTTTTAAAAAAACACAACTCTAATCTGCAATCTTTCTATTAAAAAATTCCAAAACCCACGTAAAAATAATGCTACCCCTACGCCCACATTTGTAATCCACAGATTCACAACTGCGTAGCTACACCTTTCTTTGTTCCTATTGAACATTGGACTAATCAAGTGTTATTTTCCTTGATTTTTTTTTTCAGTTGAAGATTTACCGGTTGTTGTCAAGCCCCGAGTACGTTTCCGGAACCTTGATATTAGCAAGGTACGAATCCTCTTCAAGGATGTTATTTGCTATCTCTCTCTTCTTGAAGGAGGTCGACCCGAAGATAAGTTGGAATGTGAGTGGGACGATAAAAAACAGCTTATCATAATACATTACATGAGCCCACTTTTTAAAGATTATTATGATTACCCAACATTTCCTTTGCTTCCCTCTCTCCAGTTATGTTCCGTCTTTATGACACTGATGGAAATGGCGTTCTGGATACGGAGGTATGAAAATCGGCTAAATAAAACTGTATTATTTGTATGTATTCAAATGATTAATGACGTTAGCAAAATTCTATTCATTGAAATTAGTATAAGGTTCTTGATCAGTGTGCAGAGTTGAAGGGCACACGTGCATATTTTTTTAGTGATCAGAGCTCGAGCTACCTTACAATATCATTTGCAAACTGCGACGTTACACTTTTTGTCCGCTGAATATTTTCCAATATGTTCTCATTACTTTCTATTCATGCAAGTACTTTCTCTCTATCTTGCACTCTTTCTCATTCCACGAGTTGCGGTGTACTTGTTTTCGCGAGATTTAAAATATTCAGTGGCATGTCACATGTAATTTCATTTTTGCAAGAAAGGAAAGCTTTTCTTATAGCAGATTATATACCTTTTCCTCAAGATAATTCTTCCCTGATCTTTTCAAATACCCTTCAATTCTTAATCAGAATATGTAAGTGTAATTACACTACAAACTGAGTCTCAATGCTCGCCTACGTAAGCCGATTTCCTAGAGAGAAACTTCTCTCTCGAGTGTTTTCTTTATATATCGGTATATTGAAGGAAAAAATATGATTATTTTTATCCTTGATAATTTCAAACAAAGTTTATATATATTTTCTTGTCTCTCTCCTTTTCAAATCGAATACTTGCATAGGAGCTGGATTGCATAGTGGATCAAATGATGAACGTTGCTGAGTACTTGGGCTGGGACGTATCCGAACTAAAACCGGTAATTATTAGCAGTCATTTTTTTGTCTCTCTGTCAATCTTTCCTTTATTCATTCTCCGGATGATTATGATTAGTCAGAGAATAAAAAACTGTATAGAGAGAAGAAACTTGTCTTTGGAATAGAACTAATTGATTTACCTTTTTCTCCCTTCTTTCTCTCTCTCACATAACAATAGGTATAAATACACAACGCAGATTTTAAGTGAAAGCTTTCAATGTCCTTCGCTCTCTTCCTTTTTTTCTCTCTCTTTTTCTTTGTGTCGCATCGAATTTCTTTTGTGGCTCGTTTATCCACTTGCTATTTATACCCTATAATCCCACTGAACACGACTCTTCGCTACACTTGTGTACTTACACAATCCACCATTCATGACAAGAGGAGGATGATGATAATGATAATGACGGGAATGATGATGACGATGATCACGTTGCAACGATGAAGAGACGCTTATAAAACCTTTTGTGAAATTTCTCTCACTATTATTACCACTGCAATACGTAATATGACTAATGAAAAATTATAGTGGGAGCTTTCTCTCTCTCCTTTTCTCTTTTCTTTCTCTTATTTCGTTACCTTCATCCGTTTCTCTAATTTCATAGGTATTTGTCTAGGGGAGAAAAATAAGGGGGAAGAAAGTGATGGGCGAGTAGTGGGCGAGTGTTGGATAAATTGGAGATAAATGTTCTCAAGTTTTTGCTTGAAAAAATAACATTTCAGTTATAAATTGTCATTCACTCTTCTTCTCTCTTTTTTTGGCTTATTTTTCTCCTATTTTTGGGAAGGCTCATGAATGAAAAGTTGTGCGATTAGCTTTACGGATATACTCCCTTTTCTCCTTGTGCCCCATTTCCCTTTTCAAGTTTAACTTAAATGGCTTTTTGTTTTGTTTAATGTGCGTCACAAAGATATTGCAAGATATGATGATAGAAATTGATTACGACTCGGATGGAACTGTATCCTTGGATGAGTGGAAGCGAGGAGGATTGACTACGATACCTCTCCTTGTACTACTTGGGCTAGATTCTCAGGTAAATATAAACTTATTTTTGGAGGGCAGGGCTTGAAATGAGTGGATAATATGGAATCGCAACTGCTCGCAAGTTGCTGAGTTTAGCCAGAAAATGAGATAATGACCAGTTATGAGGAAGAAGCAATAAAAAAGGCACTAATGAATTTGTAGGCTGTGAAGGAGGATGGAAGTCATTTCTGGAGACTGAAACACTTCAACCGACCGGCTTACTGTAATCTCTGCTTGACCATGTTGGTGGGCGTTGGGAAAAAAGGACTTTGTTGTGTTTGTAAGTTTGCGTTGGCTTACGGCTTGAAGTGTATTATGTATGAGCTATATTTGTAATTTTGAGAATTATTTACGTAACTTGTGTAGGGTGCAAGTACACAGTACATGAACGATGCGTTCAGCGTGCGCCCTCAAACTGTGTCCAAACCTACGTGAAATCGAAAAAGTCGCAACAGGTACGAAATTTATAGTTCATGAGAGTTTAAAAAATGCAATTAAAATATTTAATACTAATTAGTATACAATCATATATTTTCGACTACATAATTTTTATCAGGCTATGCAACATCACTGGGTAGAAGGCAACTGTCATGGGAAGTGCTCCAGATGTAAGAAAACAATCAAAAGTTACAACGGGATAACTGGGCTGCACTGTCGCTGGTGTCAAATGACGGTATGCTTGCATTGAAAATTATACATCATATAATTATATGTATAAAATACCCTATAGACGTTTACGAGAGTCAGCATGATGTAGTTGTCAAACGGGGGAGAATTCTTGTTTGCGTGGGCGTAAATGCGTTATTTCTCTATGTAAATGTAATACTACCTATTTTCCGTCATAATCTCACGCTGTGTCACCACAATTTATAGGATAATCCAAAATAACTTGCTAGCATCCCAAAGACTCTTCATGTTACGATTCGCCCCTCAACTGCAGAACCCATTCTTTCCCTGGAAACCCAGCCTGTTTCTCTGGACAGTTTTCCACTTGAACTTTTTTTGTTCAAGGATACTACGTGTTTTAGTGTTGATCAGAATGACGACAAGACGACAATTATCATGGCATGGTGTGCCTACCCCTCTCGCACAATTACTTGGCTAATTTTCCCTTACAACCATTTCCCTTTTTTATATTCACGGCTGACCATGAACGAAAATTTTATTTACATTTGATTCCATCAATATCTAATTTCCTGTCCACAAAACTCTACGAGCTCAATTCTTTCTACGGGAAATACTGCGACAGGATAATTATTGCCCAGGGAAATCTCGTTACTTCTCCACTTTCCCCATAGAAAAAAATAACCTACAAATAACTTCGTTTATAGATGTATCTTTTATTTTTTTTATGCCACACGTTTATCCTACATTTATGTCTATTTTCTCTGTGTGATTTTCCTCATCAGCTACATAACAGTTGTGCAAGCCAAGTGAAACCTGAGTGCAATCTGGGAGAGCTCCGAGCACACATTCTTCCGCCGACATCAATCTGTCCGATTGTCCTAGACAGACAACGCTCCTTCTCCAGAGATGCTCGATCCATATCTGGACTCTCACGGTCTGATGCTGGAGAACAGGTAAAAAAATAACAACAACTGTAAAAAAATCTCTCTCTAGATTTCCACTTGCTTGACAAAAGAAAGATGGCCAGCATAATAATGATCTTAAAAAAATTATCCGACCTCAGTTCTCTCTCCAGAAAAGGGGTAACCCGGACCGGGGTAATCAGACCGGGATAACCAATGAGTATTTAGTTTGGCATATGTCACGGAAATTTACTTTCACTTTTTTCCCCATTACCGCAAGCAAACTCTTTTTTTATTATGTTGTCGGTGACTACTTTCCTCTCTCTCTTTTTACGATGTAGCCAAAAGGCCAAGCAATTTCGACTCATCTTGTCTTCTTGATTGCTACTAAAGTGTAGTCTGTTCGCTATACTACCACATATTAACCTTGTTTTTTATTGTGTCCTCATTTTATTCATAATAAAGAAAGCCTCAAACATGTTGCAAGGGAAATCCAACGATCAAACGAATGGCTTTTTTGTTTTATGTGAATTCCTATATTTGCTAATGTTTTTATTGCCTGTTTTTATCCAGGGTGAAGCTGCAAGTCCAGAACCAATCCAGTCACCAAATGGTTCTGGTCCGATGTCGTTTCAGATTACCCCATTGCCAAATACTAAACCATTGCTGGTATTTATTAACCCAAAGAGTGGGGGCAATCAGGGAATCAAGTTGTATAGGAAGTTTCAGTACCTTCTTAATCCTCGGCAGGTGAGAATTCAAGCGTTGACTTGTGACTGCAGTAATCAGGTAATCACCAGTGAAGGGCACATAATAATCTTTCATATATTTTACGGTCAAGGTATACAATATCACTTCTGGTGGACCATCCAAACCCTTGAACATGTTCAAAGATGTTCCCGACTTGAGAGTGATATGTTGCGGTGGTGATGGCACTGTTGGATGGCTGCTGGATAGTATGGGTAGGCAAACATTTTTTGCAAGATTCTATATTTTCTGTTGAGATGGTGGTATTCAGTGGTTAACAGAATGTGAATAGCTGGCTGACATTTATAATCTTCCGTCATGTTTTTGGAGTACACTAATGAACAAGTGTCAAGAACTTCGTGTACTTCACTTTTTTTGTCATGTCGTCTTATTTTCCTTTTTTATTAAGCTTACTTAGTGTGCAAATTGGGTTAATGAATGCTTCCTTACAAGACCTTATGAAGATTAAATGCTCTTTTTTTAAAATAAGGTACTATGCCAGTTTCTCGGTTAATGAAAAATCTACGTGATATGATAAATATAAGCCCAGGGTTGTCCCATAAATTCGTATTGCATCTTGCCGTAGTCATAATGGTTTGTATAGGGGAACACTGAGACTGCACGTAAATCAGAGTAATTCCAGCACTACTCAAAAGTTTTCCTAGACAAGCGCTTTATGAAGTAGAGATAAAACTTTTTCTTGGAATTGTCAGTCCCCATGAAATTTTCACTAGAATCGCACAGAGTCACTGCAAATCTAATAAAAAATGTCAAGACTCTAAATAAATTAAGAGGATGAGATGTTGGGTGAAATGAGAATGCATCTTTCTTTGTAAAAACTAAGTACTCTAAGAAATACCCTATTTGAATATCACTTTTCCAGATAAAGTAAAGTACAGTGATCAACCACCTGTCGGTGTAATTCCACTTGGAACTGGTAATGATCTCGCAAGGTGCTTAAAATGGGGTGGAGGCTATGAGGGCGAGTCTCTACCAAAACTATTGAAGGTATTTATAGACTTTAAATTTTGAATACTAATCTCCAAATTGACTGCACCAAAAATAGATGTCAGAAAATGACGCTGCTCCTTTCTATGACAACAATTGCAGAAAATGGAGAAAGCATCCAGCGTCATGATGGATCGTTGGCAGATCTCGTTAACTAACATGTCACTAGACGATCGTAAGGGTGATCCCATGCCGTACAACATAATAAACAACTACTTCTCTGTTGGTGTGGTAAGCTTGAGGAAACGTGACTTAACTCAGATCTAAGCCATTTACACACTCTCTCTTTCCGTCTCCATCTTCACATTATTCCATGCTCAAGTATCTTAAAATGATAAAGGTTGAAAGAAGGCGGATTGCGAGTGAGTTCATTGTTCATTTAAATCATGCACGTTTCTCTCCCTCGTAGGATGCTGCAATTTGTGTCAAATTTCATCTGGAGCGTGAGAAACATCCGCATAAATTCAACTCTCGAGTGCGGAACAAAATGTGGTATTTTGAGTTTGGCATGACAGAGCAGTTTGCATCTACCTGCAAGAATCTCCATCAGGAGCTTGAAATTGAGGTGAGTCTTTTTTTAGCAGACTTGTTTTTTGTTGCACTTCTTCCATCAAATTATTCACGCTAATTGTCACATTCCATCTATTGTCATGCTCATCGTCGTCGTTGTAGACTTGAGAGATCCATATTATAATGGAGTCCATATTTATGCATGAGAAATATTATTATTATGCCTTTTGATTACACATTGATCATCATGTTTTCAGTGTGACGGTGTCCCTCTCAATCTCGATCAAGGAGCATCTCTCCAAGGCTTGGCTCTTTTGAACATTCCATACACACACGGTGGTACAAATATGTGGGGCGATCATTTGTCCCGGAAACGAGCCAAAAAGCTGAGGAAGCGGAGGCGGAATGAGGAACCAAATCCTACTGCAAACCTGTCCATAGCCGTCCAAGGCAAGTTGCCCCAAAAAAGATTTTAACCACCAATTGAAGAATAATGAAGGATTAACTAGGATTATTTTTGACTGTTAAATATTTTTTTTAGATATTGGTGACCAACTGATTGAGGTAATTGGTCTGGAAAACTGTTTGCATATGGGCCAAGTTCGAACTGGACTGAGAGCATCCGGAAAGCGACTGGCTCAGTGCTCAACAGTCATTATCCGAACAACGAAACGGTTTCCCATGCAAATCGATGGAGAACCATGGATGCAGGCGCCATGCACGGTACTATTCCATAGTAGTTGAGTAGAGTGGTG
>JAQIXW010000686.1:0-26116 GCA_034700685.1 Willowsia buskii
CACTCAAACTTTTATCGTGTAATGTCAATGTGAATGGCATATCAGTTTAGAAAGGTACACAATACACAATGCTATCACATACCATTTCATACGTCGAGATCGTCTACTTTGTTTCATGGTCTGTAATTAGTAGCAGTTTTAGTAAGAGAAATGGTTGGATGCTTTTGTTGGTCTCTGAGTGAAACGTCTTGTTTACTATGTTTAGTTCTTTATGGTTTTGCATCGTAAAAGTTCTAATGATGAACCAAAGATAGAATGATCGACTGAATTCATTGAACTTGAAACAGTATGGGTCTACGACATATATTAATAAGGTTTGGAAGCAGAAGAAAGTAATGAGCATCAGAAGCAAGATTTTCGGCGTATTTTGATTTGAAAACGTAGAGTGGACTTTGATTTCTTTCATTTAAAATGAAGAAAGGTCTATGATTCAAAATTCAAAGTAGAATCTCAAAGTCCAGGGGTTAGTGTCGTATGAAATTTTTAATCAATGACACTGGCCAATGTTTAATATTCATCTCATTTGTCAACAACCTGACCTGCGACGTTTTTATTTTGCTCTAGATTCACTACATAATCTTTACTTTTGCTTGGAATGCTGATTTTTGCCAATGCAGAATAAATATCATTTTTTGGTTATTTCGTCTATACAGACAAAAAAGCTACGACGAAAAGTAAACTTTCCAGATAAAATGTTCAACCACAAACCATATATTGTGCAGAATCCACAGACAACATATTATATGTATGTATATGTACATGAATTAAAATGCATGAGTGAATTCCGATTTAAGCTGCAATTTCTGTGTTTAACTACTGAAACATCGTTATCCTTCAATTCAAAAGAGGAGTTCTTCCTCAATTTTATTTGTCTCTTGAAGCAGATGTGTATGAAATAAGAATAAGTACATAACTTTATGATAATACAGCAACTGAAGTCAATGGGGAGATTCGAAAATTTACGGAAGTTAATATGTACATATGACTATATGCCTCAATAACGGTTTATTTTTTCAATGAAAGTGAAAATCTTGCCCTTGTCACTAACCTGTCTACGCAACACAAGGAGTACATAATAGAACAAGTCCTTTCTTACGTATGTTTTATAGTCACACTTCAAAACTCTCATCTCTCTGAGCAAATGGTGCAAATTGGTATGCAGATAAGAAAATATCTCTGTAAAAGTCACCCACAGCAGACAAAGAAATATTTTTGCAAACAGGTATATTACATGTTTCATTAGGGGTGCTTTGGCTTTGGTATTTTGCATTAATGTCTAGTCTCAATTGATCTGGCACCATAAACAAACTTCATAAAAAAAAAAAATTTCAGTATCGGTAATCTTGTTTGCAAGAACAAAGAATGGCAATAACTTGCACTTCTGAAAAAAAACTTGTCTTTCATGAATAAATATAACAAAAAAGTTTGATTCTCTATAATATGAATATAGTTATTATCGCTTTATTAAGCATACTTGTACAACAAATAAAGAGATTTTTAAAAGTAAAATGCTAATTTGATGGAAGTACTCCAGTAGAGGCAAAATACTAATTTTCCTTTGTCACTTTTATTTTAAAACGCAACGATTTTATCAGAATTCATACTCATTCGTTAAAAGTTTTATCTACAAACAAGTGTCAGCTTATAAAGATCATTAGTCTTTTGCCTTTTTGTCATTTAAAAATGTAAAAATTCTGTCTGTAGCTACCGCATACCCCCAAATGCATCTTTTGATATCTTAATTAATGTGCTTACTTTTCGAGCAAATAATAAAAAGCAGCGATGGCAAAGAAGAAAAAGTGATGTAATAATAATAACAATTAAATATAGGCAAACAATTCAAGACATTTTCAACAATTACAGTAAAAAAATATAGAATAGGTTAGTGTCTTACATTTTGTATTATTCCTAGTTTCAGGAGACAATTTTTCGCATAATCGTCATCGCGTCTCCTCCTTTTTGGCTCAACGTTGCTCTCTTACTCTTGATGACTGTCTGGTGATGGTGATGTTGATCGTTTATCCTTGAACTGAGCACAACTACAACTGCGAGCAGAAGAGAGTCGAGTGGAAGAAGAGAGAGGAAGCAGCAAGCTTCCAAGCAGAAGACAATACAAGCATGGCCCGCTTTCTCTATACCAGGAAAAAGTTCCTTCTGGAACTTTGGTTGGAACACGACTGAAATGGAGAAAGTGGAGTACTTCTAGACAAGAGCCAAGCTAAAAACGGCCCAAATAACCAAACGCAGCAGTGGTAGAAATGACGATAAAAAAGCTAAAAGTAGAAGGACATCGAAGGAGAGGAATAAGTTGTTAAAAGCCTCGATATAAAAAGCAGCAATAGTAGAAGCACTAGATAAGCTAGTTTTATTGGAATAGCAGCATCGGAATACTATTTTCTGATTCCAGCACTGTCTGTCTCTCTTTCTCTATAGCTTGCTTGCTACCACAATTTTCTCAAGTTTTTTAAGAAACAGAATGGGAGGAAGGATAAAAATTACGTGCTATATGATATTAAAGGCAAACGCTGCTCGCGTATCTGATGCACTTGTCTCGCCTTCTTCTCCATCTCCTCCTCACTTATATATTTGTGCGTGTGTGGTTTTTGCACTCCACCCTACCTACCTCCTCCCTTCCTTTGTAGCGTGCAAACCTCTTCTTCTTTTAACAAGTATATTCTAGAAGATGAGACCACCACCAACTAAAAAGCCACCAAGAGCATGAGACTTCTCAACATCATCATTCCCTTCCCCCTTTTGCATCTATTCTACTTGGTTACAGCAGTTGGCCTAGATTTTTTTTCGCGACAGTGAGAAAATTGCAAAAAAATGTTTTCCTCCATTCCGTTTTGCTTTCTCTCTCTAGGCACTCAACTGCTTTCCCCTTCAACATATTTTTCCATTGCAACTTTTACACAAAAGTATTCACTTTTGGCTGCAGTAGCAAAGACTCAAGTCAAAGCCAAATAAGCTAACAAAACCTAACCCGAAATTCCAAACCAAACTTGGAGAGTAAAGTGTAGATTATATGATGTAAGTATTTAGGAGTCTCACACATGGCACGCAAGGAAGTTGAATGGAGATTTATTTTAAGGTTTTTCGGTGGAAACTGTGAGAAGAAAAGAAAGGGAAAACCAAGGTCTTTTCGCTATTTCCACTGAAATGGGCAATAAGGAAATCGACCATGTTCAGAAGAGATGTTGATGATGATCATGCTGCTGATAGCATTGTGTTTGTGTTCAATGATGATGTAGCAGAGAGAGAGAGAGCATGACTGGCGACTATGATGAAAAATAAGTGGAATAGAAAATAGAATGAAACCTAAAAGCCAGACACACTTTCCCGTCTTTTGTTGCCAATGCTCAGTTATATTTGACACATGATGGTTGCAACTTGCAGAGCAGAGGAGATGGCATTGTTGTTTTTGATGAAGATGAAAGTACGCAAAAAGCTTCATAGCCTGTAAAATGGATATTATATATTTTTGAGAAAAAATGGAATGGAGATAGAATGAGATGCAGGAATATGGGACACAGAGCAAGAGAAAATCAAATAAAACCTATTTTTATGCGAATCTCGTGTTTCTAAATGGAAACAGTGTTGTTTGAATTGAATAAAGAGAATGGCCGACATGGGTTTCATGCACACACTCGTTCCATTTACATTT
Source organism: Willowsia buskii (assembly GCA_034700685.1). Lineage (NCBI taxonomy): Eukaryota > Metazoa > Arthropoda > Collembola > Entomobryomorpha > Entomobryidae > Willowsia > Willowsia buskii. The sequence continues at coordinate 3,665 of JAQIXW010000686.1, forward strand.
TCTTCTTTTCTTTTGAAAGCAGAGCGGTACAACGGTAGTATTACGAAGTAACGGTAGACATTAGATAATAATAGACAGGGAAGGGGAAAATGAAATAAAGGAAGGAAGAAATGCTGTTATATGTATAATTCAGAAATATGTTTACTATACAATCGGATTTTAAAAACTTTCCTTTGTATCATGCATTTTTAGACACATATTATATGTATAGTAGTGTAGAGAGAGTTGAACGGAAGAAGACTATAATGCTCATCTCATAAAACCCTTCTTTTTATTCTGATAGAGATTCTCCAGAAGAATCTCCGGGTTTTGGGTGATATACTGATATGCAGGCTGCGTGTGGCTATATGGGGAAAAGATAGACTTCCATACTTAAGTTTTCCTGTGGCCTTCACACACTTTACACTTAAAACCCTTGTTGTTCCGTCTACTGGAAAGATATTTTTGTGTTTTATGGTAGTATTGAACATTGCTATTGAGTTGAGAGTGCAAGCGACGAGTTTAAGTACGTAGTAGTAAGCACGTGTTTAAAACAGGAGGTGGCATATTAGGCGTGATGCAATAACACTGCTTATTATTATGATAGCCTGATGTTGATAGTCAGCTATTTCAGAAGATGGTATGATAAGAATGAAAATCGATATGTATGCGACTTTCGGTTGGAATTTTGTTTGTTGTTTTTGCATGTCGTGTCGCATTTATTCTATGACGTATCCTGCTCCTCCCAAATTTTTCATCAGAATGTAAATTTTCTCTAGAGAAGTTTTTTATAATAAAAAATTATAACATTCTTTTCGAGAACATCTCATAATCTCATCATATACAAAATACAAAAAATACATAATATATGTGTTTACTAGGGTTGAGTTACTAAATGACCTATGTATGTATGCATATTCTTATCTCTTTGTATAATAAGTGTATAGTTGTAAGTTGTAAGAATGTTTTTCACAGTACAGCCATATTCATAATGGAAGCCATTTTAACATCTTTAAACTTCACCACTGGAAGCACGAATCATCACATGGTGGTTACTTGGCCACACATAGCGAAATTCAGTTGAGAAAGTGAGCTGGAACTGAAATTCAGAGAAAACTAGAGCATGGAATAATATTTTGTACCGTAAAAAAGAATATTATGGAAGCATAACTTTTGCTGGTTGGTACATAGTCGGTACTTGTCTGGAGCATCCTTCCTTGTAAATATTATCATGGCAGAAGAGCAACGAAACTACACATAAACGCAATCAGGAAAAGTGTCAAGAGCAGGAGGTGTCCCTTGCTGATAAATTGCTTTGAAATTGGTACTTGCTTCTCTCCTAATGACTTTACGGTAGTTCCGTTTTATGATAATGAGCAGACTCATTCATGCATTCAGTAGCGCACCCGTGCCTTGTGACCCAGAAACAGGGAGTAAAGGAGAAGCCCAAAATATTATTACTTATTTACTAGAAATGTTTTACTGGAAAGTTTGTCCTTGAGAAGTTGTTGTTCTTTGGGGAATGTTTCTACTAGATAGATTAAAATAGACTAAAACTTCAAAGGATTTTTCACTGGGACTAATGCACTGAAGCAATGGTAATAGTACAAGCGCATAATTGACCATATCAAAAAACTTTCATGGGTCTTGCATGTTTTCGTTTATTTTTCGAATGAAGTTATGCAGAACCAAAGCTCTAAACTATACTAATTTGCTCTTTGGTATGCTGTGCAGGAGAATGTTGATTAAAATAGTAAATGAAACTGACAGAATCAGACATGACATAATAACAAAATTAATGCTTCAGATCAAGTCGGTGTCATGCTGCTTTGCCTCCACACTCCACACATTATAATGCTAAAATTAAAACAGCAGTAGTTAAATATCTTAAGTAGTAAGTGAGAGCATGCGAACAGAATGAACTTCATTCTGTTTACAGAAAACAACGACAGTATATGTGCTGAATATTTATTCTTTACAAAAAATATTTTGTTTCATTACATTATGTATGAATTTGCCTTACTGTTTATTAGACCTAGTTAGCATATTCTTTGATAACATTGTTTGCGATAACGAGTCTTTGAATTTCTGAAGTGCCTTCGTAAATCTCAGTAATTCTCGCATCCCTGTAGTATCTCTCTGCAGGCATTTCGGATACGTAGCCCATTCCACCCAAAATTTGGATAGCCTGATGTGCAGCAAAAGTGGCCGTTTCAGAGGCTGCTAACTTGGCCATTGCGGCTTCTTTGGTGAAAGGTTTTTTGCAATCTTTGAGGATTGCAGCTTTCCACGTAAGCAGTCTAGCACTTTCTATTCTCAAGGCCATATCGGCAATTTTATTTTGTATAGACTGGAGTCTTAGAATTGGAGCACCAAAGGCTATACGCTTGTCTGCGTATTCCATAGCACAGTCTAGAGAAGCTTGAGCAATGCCTGCAAAAAATGGGAATAAAAATTTAAATTATTATAATAAAAAAGTTTAATTTTGCAAGAAAGAACAGCATAGATAACTGCTAGATACGATAGATATGCTCTTAATAGTCTGAATTACACGTACCAAGCGCTTGCCCCGCAATCCCAATGCGCCCTTCGTCTAACGTTTGCATCGCAATCTTAAACCCCATTCCTTCTTTTCCCAGTAGGTTTTCTTTGGAAATTTCACAGTCTTCAAAAATTAGGTTGCAGGTTGACGAGCCCCGAATACCAAGTTTATCCTCCTTCTTTCCCAGAGAGAACCCGTTGACTGATTTAGGTACTACAAAAGCACTAATTCCTTTATGCTTTAGCTGTTTATTGGTCGTGGCAAAGACCACAGCGGCTTCAGCCTCATATGCATTCGTAATCCATGCTTTGGTCCCATTTAAGGTATATTTATCGCCCTCTGCTTTTGCTACGGTTGACGCAGCCCCAGCATCACTTCCATTCCCAGGCTCACTTAAAGCGAAGCAACCAACCTTGTCTCCAGTTAGGAAAGGTTTCATATATTTTTCAGCTTGACTGTCTGATGCGTGATGTTTCAAAGGGCCCAAGTACAGGGAGTTGTGAGCCGACATTACAACACCACAACTGGCACAACCGCGAGAAATTTCCTCCATCGCTATGGCATATGCTAAGTAGTCTAAACCCGTGCCTCCAAGTTCTTCCTTGATTGTGATTGCCATAAGACCTAGGTCACCCATTTTCTTCACTTGATCCTTTGGGAATAAATGCTCCTTATCTATTTTAGCAGCGATTGGCTTCAGTTCTCCTTCTGCAAAATCTCTACACGTTCGCCTGAGCATTTCATGACTTTCTGGAAGATCTGGGATAACTGACACGTTACGAGCTTGTTGAAGTAGTGGGACATGCGACGACGCTTTTTTACTCTTCAACAAATTTCCGATAATGCTTCTGCCATTGCGCGTGGCCAAGTGTAGGCTCGCCATTTTCTAGCTGTTTGCCTCCCTGGATTTTGTATTTAAAAAATTGTCCGCCTTTAACTTACCGGAAGTGGAACTGAACTACGTATATAAAGGAATAAGAGAGTTAACATAACTTTAAATAATAAAAAATAAAAAGCTTTGAAATGTTTATCTCACCATGCACAACAACTCCACCTAGTAAACGGATCGGTCTATTATTAAATCCAGAAACGGTGAGAACGTCCGGCGTTCTTAAGTGATTGAAGGCTGGAAACAATGATTCTGCAAAGAATAATTACACTTTTACAGCCAAATATACACATACAAAATTTCACTCGCTAAAAAGTTAATTTACAGTAGTCCTACTGTTTCTGCTATTTATCCACTTGACTTGACCATCCCACCCATGGGTCATTCAACACTCCAACCAAACAAAATCATATCACAACTAATCTGCTTGTAACTTACATAAGTTCTCATATTACACAATTTTCACTGATATCTATCTGCGTCATGATCAAGATATGCTTTAATTTTTTACCAATAAGTTCCTTTACGATTAGATGATTATACAAACTGCTGTATACATCTGAAATGAAGTGTCACTGAAAGTACACTAGGATAGCAGATAGTAATATTAAAGGCATATCTATATCAAGCATGGTGTAGATAGGAGTGCAACGAATTACCCGGAATTATAATTTAGGTACATGTGTTTCAAGCTTATCAATAGCCAATGGTCTACAAGTTCATTCACTAACCACACTACTGCAAATACATAGTGATAATGTCATTCAGACACCTACATAATGTTGTACCGGCTTAGTTATTAAAGTACTTTTTTTAATCAGTATTATTACCTGCGTTGGTACCTGAGGAAGAACCGAACAGACAATAGAGTTAGTCCAGATAAATTAGATTTTTATGAGAGTAAAAGTTTTCTACATGAGCCCCAATTACACAGCACAATCCAGCAGAAGAACTAACTTTGACTTTTGTGACCAAAGCCTTCTTCGGCTTGAGGCTAAGCTAAAATACATGGACTCCACGTAAATGCACTAATCTATCAGTTCAATGTGAAGACTACTATAGTAAGCACACTGTCAGCTGAAAGTACGCAGCGTATGGACTTTGGACTCGTGAGAGCTCTTCAGCGCAGGCAACCGCAACCCATGCTTTCAGATTTGTTCTCTGCAAAACATTTTATGTTGCTGATGCAGGAGCATCTTTGATTTGATACTCTATTAAACAGAGCGAACAAATTCAGCTCTCAGGAGTTGTGACTTATGGCTCAGGATATTAATTGCTTGGAAGGTGAAGCCGTGTGCAGTAAATGATACCGTATGGTTTTGAGTTGACAGATGGTGATGTATGAAAAGGATCACCATAATAAGCAAAGCAAATTACGTACTTAATCTTAGTTGCATAAAAGCACTAAGGGCTAACGCACTTAATTAAAACAAGATGCCACAACAATAACGTTCTTTACTTTAGTTTGTTACTAAATACTTACATGCAAAATAAAATAGGCATTTAAATTGCTTCCCACTAGGTCTCATCTCATGAGCCATTTACTTTACTCTCTCCTTGCATGTGTAACATCTCTGACAATCAAAGATCATTTCCTGCTATGTACCTGTGTTATTCTATTAGCAAACTGCAAATTAACTTAAAAAATTAATATGGCTTCATTTCCTCTCTCTCTATTTATGACCTTGACTTCACACATGATATTTTTAAATCAATGCATGAGTGTACTTGATCTTAAATTGTACTTTTACCAGTTTAAGTTCTTTCATTGCGTGCCAATGTCAATTTATGTTCTTCATGTTATTTAAATTTTCATATGAAACTGTGATGAAATTAAAATATGCAATTGAGATAGCAATTCCCCATGTATTGAAATTTGAAATGAAGTTTTTAAAATGCTTAGTGTACAAGCAATAATTTCGAAAGTTGAAGCCAACTGGTAAAATTCATCTTAAAAATTAGCAAAAAATACATGCTGATATATCAAACTATGTAATATTTTATATTTTGACCGAGCTTGACATACCGATTCACAAAATACTACCAGTCTGTGTAAATCTGTAAGTGGGCAACACGGTTTTCGAAAGCTGTTCATCAAACCATTGTCATTTTTGCTCTTTTTTCGTCCCAGTTAACTTTGCTCAGTAACTCATCCACAAACATGAAGAATTCCATGAGTCAAGCGTCTCTACTACTTTCCATCCAAATTCCCAGCCTCTGTTCCAGATTTTCACACGATTTTTTTCGCGTTAGACAGAATGCTCAGAACAGGTTTTATAGGAATGATCGTATGGTTGCGCAATTGTTTTTCTTAGCATTTGCAGCGCAGAAAGGCATTCATTCATGTGCACTTGTAATATTTATAAAATATTTATTTAGCTTAAATATTTCGTTTACCATTTTGCTATTATTTTTCCCATAGGGGATGTGGTTCCCTTCCGGAAATAGATAACAAATACCCATCAGTTATCTCAATGTTTAATAACAGTTTTCACAAAAAGGTTGTTTGGTAAAATGAAGTCGATATTGCTGGCTGGATGAATGAAAGTATCAATCAAAAATATGATGATGATCATAATAGCAGCGCAAACGTAACTAAAATAGTTTCAGTCCATTTCCCATTGTATATAGCTAACATCCCAAGAGGAGTTTCATTGTAATCATAATCACACTAGCTTTGTTCTGAAAATTTCGCTCAGCTCAATACGACTGGACTATTTAAAATTGCAAAAAGTGGAATAGGTATTGAATACTCGTTCAGATTTTGTATGTGTAACGAACGGCTTAAGCTTTTGCTTTGCATGTGCACAAGCACATATCTGACAGCTAAAGTGTGCATCCCCAAAACTCTTTCACAGATTTACCACATTTTAAACCAAAATGTTGATGGTTGACATCCAGCAATTCAACAAGTAATTTTGTTGCGGAAAATATTTTATTGTTTAGCGTGATATGTGAAAAATACTAGTCCAATTATTTTTTACCTCAATGCGGCATTCTATTTTTTTGCACGTTGATTTTACCAGGCTGCTACGCTAAAATAAAAGCTAAAAAAATTCCACACAATATACGATCCATGTGGAACAATTGCATATTTGATACTACAAGTCAAGAATGGAAAACGCCATTAAAGCAGCATCCAGTCAGTAGTCAGTAAGCTATTTGGTCAGTCAGTAGTTTCACCTACAGTCGTCATTATCAGATCAGAATTCGCAAGCATCAACCAGCAAAACTTTTTAATAGAATTGGTTTGTGATCCATTAAACTATATTTTTATCAAAAGTTTGACCTTCCCGAATCTATAATCAACAATTTAAATTTAAGTAGTTAAATATATTTGTGTAGAAATCTATGTCATAAATATGAGTTGCAAAAAAATCTCTTGTTTTGCTTTTCAAGGATTACAAATTTATTAGAATACAAAAATTCAAAGCCATGTATATAGCTACCTATCCACATTTATAATATTTTGAACATGGGTAATATATTGTCCTATACTCTTACAAAAAAGGAAAGTAATAAATTCGACCGAAACGAAATCTTACTGAATGAAGGTCCATGATCCGATACAAATGCATATACCTAACTTATATATATTCACGTCATATTGTGCAATAAACGTCTCTCTTCTTAAAATTCTTTTTGAGATTAGCCGTGAAGTAATTTTCTTCGAAAAGAAGCTCTAACATACAGCTGCAATTACTTGACTTGAATTTAATTTTAGTACCTGTTTATCCCACCTGCATCGGAACATCTTTCTGGTTTGTTATTTTGTCATTTTTTTTACCTGATTAGCATTTTGCACTTTCATTCTTGCCAATAACCTTCGTGTTTTCTTATGCAAGAACAGTAGTGCAAAAGATGCTCAGTGTTTGTGTTTATGATCTGTTGCTGCAGGATTTTTTGCCTGTCATTGCTGGTCATAATATGCTTGTAAGGGGTTTACGTATTCAAACCTGACTTCAACTCTCAACTCGTCACAAAACGCCTGCAAGGAAAAGGCTTTTGTTGCATCAACAGCAACAAAACGAATGCCAATTGAATGCAAAAATGATTAACTGATTTGATACTTCAACCTCTACAACTTGCTACTCTGTGACAGCATGTAATATGGACTGCGTGGACTATGCAAAAAGTGGTGAAGAAAAAGTAGACATTAGATTGTTTCGTGTTTAAGTGGGAGATTCCAGGATCCTGCTTTATATTACCAAGTATGATCCACTCGATAGGTACTGGTACTGCTATAAGCAAACATCGTCGAAAAGTAGTCAAACCTTGTAACTTTTAATACCTGTTATTAGCAATCATCTCGCCACTGCCACCACTTGTTTTGATGATGATGCTGTTGCACGCGTCATCAACTGGCTTTATCCATTTCCCCTGTTCCGTTTTTTTACCTTAAGCTTTTACTGATATTCTCCATATTCTATTTAACTAGTTAGGTGTCCAACTGAACAATGCAGCAACACAGTCCACGACTCATTATTAGCATTCAGTCTTCCTTTGGACTCTAGCTGGACCAGGTACTGTGTGTGGAAAAGTGGTTTAAGTGGTGATGGTGCCAGTAAAAGTTTTTCTCTTTCCTCGTGACTCAATTTCTGCGAAATCTGCTGTAAACGTGTAAATTTGTTAATCAAGATGACTTTTTCAATGCATTTAAGTCATCGATTTAGGAACTTAATCCGGGTTGCGGTGATTGGGGTATTGTGCTACAATGTCGGTGTTATCTCGGCTGACGATGCTTCCCAACAGGAAAATTGTGTTACCTTTGGAATGTGTGGAGAAGTCGGTGACGATGCTGAAACGGCCTGTGTAGCTCATCATCCTGCCAAGAAAGTCAGTGATGATTACGTCGACATGTTACAAGCATTTTGCCCGGAGCTGATAGCTACGCATGGGACAACGTTGTGTTGTGATGAGGATCAAATTATGGATCTTAGCGAGAAAATGGGCTTGGCGCAAACGTTTATTGGAAAGTGTCCTGGTTGTCTGAAGAATTTACGGGTTGCTATTTGCAGTTTGATTTGCGCACCAAATCACCTTCGCTTTTTAAATATAACGGAAGCCCAAGTTGTGCCACCAGAGTTTGCTATGCATAGCAGTAGTGGAGACGACGATGATGATGAGAAGATTGTAACATCAACAGGACCTCCAGTGGTGAAACACTATGTAACAAAGGCTAACCTCTTTCTAGACGCTAAATTCGGTGCTGCTACTTATGAGAGCTGTAAAGGTGTCGTTGTCGGTGCTGCAGGAGGGAATATTATGGATTTATTATGTGGGAAATGGAAGAGTCAAGGATGTAACCCGAGAAGATGGTTTGACCATGTGGGGAGAGAAGCGACAGGGATTTTAATGATGGAAACAAAAATTCACTTGATTGAAGAGGAAGAGAGAGCAAGTATGATGGGGTTAGGGATGGAACCATTTAACTTTAATACTACTGCATGCAACGAGGAAATTCCTGAAGAGGGTATATGTGCATGCTTGGATTGTGTGGAAGCCTGTCCAGTGATGGAGCCTCCAGTGAGAAGTGTTCAGGACACTTTCTTTCAAAAGGATGACATGGTGTATATGATGACAGCTATTGGTCTAACGGGAGCTTTGGCAATTATAATCGCAGGAGTTATGGGGTACATGTCGAGACGTAAGAGCGCAAGTACTGATCTTACCATGAATGGTGGTGGCGCTACAGAAATGCAAGCTAAAGGAGACCAGAATGGGAGTATGGAAAAGAACGGTCATAATACAACAGCTCATGCAAGTGGTGCGAAAGAAGATGAAGGTGTTGTCACAAGAGTGCTTCGGGCGATTGCAACTTGTAAGATGGGATGCATAATTTATTATTCCAATAGTGCAAATTTTTTTATATCAATCAGTTATACAGATAATCATTTTAAAATTCTTTGATGATTGTAGTTTCTGCAACAAATCCCTATCGAGTTCTCCTACCCGGCATTCTCACAGTTATTTGCTTGTCTTATGGTCTCACATACGTCAAAATGCAAACTGACCCTGTGGAACTGTGGACACCTCCAGGATCCAGAGCAAGGTTGGAGATGGAGTACTTTAGTGAAACTTTTGGTTCTTTGTATAGAATTGAACAAGTGATTCTCACAGCAAAAGAAGGCGTAATTCCACCCGTGGAGTATAACAGTGCGGTAGAGGGACGTTTGAAATTTGGCCCAGTATTCAATCAAAGATTCATACGAGCAGTTCTAGAACTACAGAAGCAGATCCAAAATGTAAGCAGTTACTGAAGAATATTTGAATACATTTATAATGTCAAATTAAAAACTTATTTTTCTGTATACACTTTATTTTGACAGCTAAAATCTCCAACTGGTTACACACTCTCAGACATTTGTCTCAAGCCCTTGTTCCCAGATAATGAAAACTGTCTCGTGATGGGATACTTGGATTGGTGGAAAAACGATTTGAAAAGACTTCAAGAAAATTGGAATGTCACCACAGATCAACCTATAGGTGGTCCAGACGATGAAAATTACTTGGATCATTTCCTCTACTGCTCAACAAACACGTTTAGTTCCTCATGTCTAGGCAGATACGGGGGTCCAATTGATCCCAGTATTGTGCTGGGTGGATACGACAAAACGGGTAACTTGTACTAAAACATATTTTTGTGTTTACCTATAAGTTATGTACTAAAACAAAGATGTCAAATTTCAGAGGATGGAAAACCAGACTACAAAACAAGCAAAACTATTCTCATTACCTACATGGGCAAAGACTTTATCAACAAATCCATGAGCGAGCCAGCCAAACAATGGGAAAAGCATTTCCTCCAGTTTATGAAAAATCTCACACAAGATGAAAATTCCGAAATTGCTAAAACAATGAAGATTTCTTATATGACAGCAAGAAGTATTGAAGATGAAATTGAAGCTTCCAGCAGAGGAGAATTCAAAACCATAGTCATTTCCTACTTGGTTATGTTCTTGTACATTTCTGTGAACCTGAGAGATAGCTATAATTTGGATAGATTTTTTGTGGAAAGCCGAGTACTACTTGGAATCACTGGAATTCTCATTGTGCTCGCTTCAGTGACTGCCTCAGTTGGCTTGTTTGGATACTACGGACTCCCTGCTACTATGATCATTATGGAAGTTATACCATTTCTTGTGCTGGCTGTAGGAGTGGACAACATTTTCATTATTGTTCAGCACTACCAAAGATCTGAGAGACTTGTTGGGGAATCCAGACCAAATCATATTGGTCGAATTGTTGCGGAAGTTGCACCATCGATGGTCCTTAATTCGCTCACAGATTCTGTCTGTTTTTTCCTGGGATCCTTGTCAGGAATGCCGGCTGTGAAAGCCTTGTCAATTTATGCTGGTGTTGCCCTCATTTTCAATTTTATGCTACAATTTACCGTATTTATTGCCGTGTTTTCATTGGACTTGGCAAGAAGCGAGGAAGGTCGACTGGACCTATTTTGTTGCATTAAGAAGGAAGTAAGTCATCAGAAAACTTTAGGAGGAAAAGGCTTCCTCTATGCGTTTTTCAAAAAGGTGTGGGCACCTCTCATCTTAACTTACCCCATGAGAGTCTTTGTAATGGCTATATTCTTCATCTGGACCTGTGTCTCGCTTGCTGCAGTACCCCGAATAAAACCTGGAATGGATCCTGACGCTGTTCTTCCAGAGGACTCACACGTAACCATTCATCTCCGTTCTTTATTCAAATATGCAGATGTCGGGTTTCCACTCTTTTTTGTCGTGAAAGATACCGGCTTTGATTACAAGAGTGCTCTTGGTCAAGATTTGATTCGGGGAGGTAGCAATCCGTACAGCTTGGTCAGTCAAATTGCCACTGCCGCCAAATTTGGTAATGTGACCTACATTGCAAAACCACCAAGTTCTTGGCTGGATGATTACGTTGAGTGGGTGGGTAATGATAACTGTTGCAAAGTAAACCGCACAACACAAGGCTTTTGCTCAAGTTCGTCGAGAGAAAATCAAAGAAACTGTGGCGGTTGTAGAGTACACCTTTCCGATGGCCACATTGTTCCTCAGGACTTTGACAAGTATTTACCCTGGTTTCTTCAAGATAACCCTAGCATGGAGTGTCTTAAAGGTGGCCACGCACTCTACTCATCTGCAGTTAAGCACTACCGAATGGATGCAAATAATCCAAAGGACACTCGACTCCACATTGGGGCAACATTTTACATGACGTTTAACACAGTGCTGAAGACCTCAGAAGACTTTACTGGTGCCATGATTGAAGCTCATGTGGTGTCTGATAATATCACAGCCACTTTAAACAAAGCGACCAATTCTACACGACATGAAGTGTTCCCATACTCGCCAATATTTGTGTTCTACGAACAGTTTACCACCATTTGGAGAGATACTTTGGTTTCCTTCAGCATCAGTTTTGCTACGGTTTTGATCATGACATTTTTTGTGCTAGGTTGTGACTTGTACTCATCTGTCATTATTCTCTCTACAATTTTCATGATTGTCGCAGATGTCGGTGGAATGATGTACTTTTGGAATATCACGCTCAATGGAGTATCTCTAGTTAACTTGGTGGTGGCAGTGGGCATCTCTGTAGAATTTTGCACGCACATCGTTCACGCCTTTCAAGTGAGCCAAGAGCCGACCCGAGTTGCTCGTGCGAGAGATAGTTTGGTCAACATGGGAAGCTCTGTGTTATCTGGAATCACGTTAACAAAGTTTGGAGGGATTGTTGTGTTGGCGTTTGCTAGATCCCCAGCATTCCGAATGTTCTATTTTAAAATGTATCTTGGAATAGTCGTCTTTGGAGCGCTACACGGACTGATTTTCCTTCCCGTGCTTTTATCCTTCATTGGACCGCTTAGAAAATCAGAGTAAAAGATGAGCCAAAAAATGCCTTAAATTGATTTTTTTTGTTAGAATTACGCAAACCTATAATAATTATTGCAAATTATGTCTTATGTCAGTTTTATGCTCAACAATACAATGTACGCAACAACAGCAGTATTTTTGTGATTTTACATTTTAAGTAAGTAAAACTTTTAATAACCTTTACCATTATTAAAGTCATGTAAATAAAGTAAATAAACCTTTAATTATTGTTAAAGTTATATATTTGCTCTTGTAGCCTGAAAATCAATGATAAATTAATAAAACTATACCTATCAAACAAAACGAGATGACGGTCCAACCAAAGTATAACTTTAGCACACACTTCACTGCCTCAAGTTTATTACTATTGTCACTGACTGTCATATATTTACATTTAAATTACTATCCTATAAGACGAAGATTGTGGTCACCCCCCACTGTCCTTGTCAGTTGAAAAATTTACCGAAGGCGCCACCAATTCATTAACAATTTTTAGCCTGCTTCGGCGATTCGAGGTTAAAAATGCTTCTGGATGAACACGATTACGTCTTGAGAAGAATGAAATGTTAGAAGAATCTTTGGCCTTTGCAAGCTTGCTCGTATTTAAACTTCTGCCCTAAACAAGAAACAAAGTTTTAACTAATCAGGCAAAATTCATATTTTTTATCTTATACACGTTTCCTTTTTTCTAATCGTTATACCGAAGACTGCTATCTTGAGTTTGCGAATTGGTCGATTGTTCTATTACCGACGATGACGATTGTGTACTTGGTGGGGGCAGGGATGAAGGCAAGTCTGCTTTAGTAGTAGTCGAGTCCTTCTCATTCACATATTCAAAAACTTCGGCATCTTGAAAACAGGGTGAGCAGTCGCCTTGCCCATCAATACTGTTAGCGTTTGTCACAAAATCTAGTTGTCACAAATGATGAGTTCAAAAAACGTAACATTTTAAAATGTTTGATCGATAATTAAAGAAGCGTAAAAGTACATACGTGAGCTAACGGTGACAGGATTCAAAAGAATATTGCTACCAACTTGCTGCGAAGGCATATCATTCAGGTTCTCATCTTTTCCTGGAGGTTCTTCTTTGACGGAGGATTCTAATACATTATTCCTACTACTTGTTCTTCTGAGCTCAGGCGGAGGGATTTCCTTCTCCAACTTCAGAGATATCCCATGTATTCTCAAAACTTCTAAAAACTTGGGGTCAAGTGATGTTTTCATACCTTCACCATTTTGTGTCATTACGTCCTTTGGCCACGTGAGAGTGTACATGTATACCAACAAGGCTTGCATTTCTTGAGGCGTCACGTAGCTCGTAAAAATTCTTTTATCATTCCCGCTAATGGCAAACCACAGTGCGAATTGTTCGCTGTACGACCTTAACACTTTGGAATCTGCTCTAAAAACGAAGGTTTGTGGTGACGACGCTGCTAACGACGTTTTATCGGTTGCAGAAATTGCTCTTGCCTCCGAAGATGAACACACGACATGAATTCTTGTATCCTTTCCTACTACACTGCATAACGTACGAAATCCTCTGTTCACATGCTTTTGAAAAAATTCTATTCTCTCTTCAGCCCACCCCCTCGTTCTTGGGTCGAGTAGCCATTTTCTTTTTAAAGGACGTCTATTCAAAAATGGTATACAGTTTTCGAACCTCCATATCACTTCCGGATACTTGATTGCTATTCGTTCATTAGCCAGACTTAATTTTCCATTGCCATCCCAGTGGTCAGGGTTGAATATCTTTTTATTACATTTCCCACCACATTCCCGATTTTCGTCACCCTTATCATCTCCATCCGCATCTCTCTCCTTTCTTTTGAATCCAAGAAATTGCATAAAACTTTGCAAAATACCTAGAAGCCACCCTAATATCCTTCGCATCCATCTTCCCAGCCTATCGCAAAAATACTCCAGGTGCCAGTCCACATCGTCATTAGCAAATTGAAGTTGTCTAATGCCAGGTCGTGCTCGGGTTACTCGAGTATATAAAACCATGTCATTTACTTGAGATTCTGTAACAAATTTCTCCACGCCTTCAAATGGACCACCACCCTGTCGATTATGACTTCTCTTCAGTAATCCCAAGCTTTGATATCGTCTCCTTCTTGTGCTCATCGTAAAAATGCTTGAGTGGTGGCTGCCAACAAAAGGGAAAATTGATACCTCTCTTAAAACGGATGATAGTACAATGACAACGTAAAGATGAGCTTCTTTCATTCATTTCATCACAGCAGCGACAACGATGCAACTTGTCACGCACTTTGTCTCTGACGGCAATTTCTGTCCAACAAAAAGCAGTTCAATTCAATCAGATCAAGTGTCTCGATAAATGACATGTGGTGCTATAGCGGTTGCGTGCTTGCAAAGCTACTTTGAACTTGTGCTCATACTCATGATCTGAGACAACCATGTTTTCAGTGATTTTGTTATTTTTTGATAAAAAGTGAGAGCAACAACTTATTTTTTTTGTCTTATTCTCAGTTTTTACCACATCATCATAGTTGCCAAGCAAGACGCTCGAAGAGGAAAAGATTATGTATGTGATGGCATAACCATGTTATAACACAGCTACTAACAATAATTTTATGATGGTGTTGAATTTTTTTGGGGGTTTACAAGGAATCCTCAAATGATGGCAATCGCAGTGATGATGGCGTGTGTACGTGCGTACGTGTCTAATCATCCTTGTTTTTTCTTGATCAGAATGAAAAGCTCGTAGGCCATCATAAAAAACCGACATGTACTTGAGATTATGCAAACAAGAGTGGTGCATTTTACTTTCAAGGAAGAAACTGGCAATTTTTACTTTTACCCCCTATCACCTCATCGTTATTGATGCCGTGTGTCGTTTGGTCATGTCTGAGGGAGTTCAACTTGTTATAGGGGTTGCATTTCACATTGCATGGTCAAAGCCAACTTGCCAGACAGTATAGGGTGTAGTATTGGCGTTGGTCAGTGTCATAGTCATCGATCATTTACCGTACCAATGATCTCTAATGTCATTATCTCCATTTTCATTATTATTACATATTTCCGTTAATGTTTGGTGTTGTGGCAGATGCTGCGGTGATCAATGTACCACGCCTAGTCATTTTCAAAACGTGTTCATTTTTTAATTTCCACTCACAGTATAAGGCTTTGTTTTACTACTATTTGTACACGCCTGACCAAAAAATGTCGACTTTATCAGCAGAGACATCAAATAATCATAGTACATGCGTGCGCGTGTTCAAAGAAGCCAACGTTCCTAATGTGCGCACTACCGCAAATATGCCAGTTTCTCAGCTTCTCTTCTTTTTATTCAGAAAAAAATATGAAATAAATCAACTTACTTTCGCTTTCTTTTTATACGCTTGACTCCAACATTACTGTGTGTGATATATGCAAAGGGGAAGTAACTTGTGATCATGTAATGATCATGTAATATAACTTGATTTGTTGTGGTGAGTATTAAGAGGGAGTGTGGTGTGGATAATGTGGCAATAATAATGATGGTGGAAGTGCAAGATAACAGGAAAAATTATGACATTTTCTTTTGGAGAGATTCTTTTTTTACATGAACAAAAACATTTTTTTATATTATTACGTCATGAAATTGCGTAGAAAATTACAGAAATATATTATGTAGCATGTAAATACAAAAATTGTACACCAAGTGTATATAACAATAATTACTATAATTAATAATTAGCCTTTACCTCCACGTATAATATTGTTACTTTAATATTTTAGAATAGATAATAATAATATTATGCAGAAATTATAAATATATTACATTTTGTGTGCAGTAAAATTGAGCTTATTGAATTAATTAAAATAGTAAATTATTATTAAAGCTATTTTTATGCTCCTGGACTAAAATGGAGATTCCAATCGTCATAAGGCTGGTGTTGGAGTTGATGAAGTTGGGGGTGACTCTTTTCTCTGAACACGTTGGATGATCTCCTCTCAGCAGAAGCACTTGAGCTACTGCTTGTACTTACGTTAATGGTTTCAACAGGAGCACGCTCTGTTGTACCGTCAGTGGATGACGCAGATGACTTGGAATCTTGCTGGGAATCAGAAGCCGATGATGAAGAGTCAGTGTTTGATGCGGTAGCGGTGGGCGCGGCTGGTACAGATGGTTTTGTATGTTGAACGTTCACCGTTTGACCGATTGGTATTCTAGCCTGTGATCCGTCAGGCATCACAAACAAGTGTGAGTGCGTGTCGACGTAATGAGTTTCTTCTCCCAAGTTATGCTGAGATGCAGGTCCCGCAAGATGTGGTGGCATCATGTGAGGCGGACGGCGAAGTGGAGGATGTCTCGGACCACCAAAACCAAATAGTCGGAATCTTGGGGGTGGTCGACCACCGGGAGTCAAAAAGTTTGGTCTCTGATTAGTCGAAGCTGCTGTGAGATAACCGCCTGCTGAAGCTGGAACAGGTGCGAGACCAATAGGAGCGGTTCCTGTGGAAGCACCTGCTGCAGCACCGGTGGAAGTGGCTGTCAATCCAGACCCAGACAAGAGTGTGCCATCACTGGCGAGAGTGGTTCCTTGTAAAGCCAATCCAGGGTTATGATTTACGTCAACCGTATAAAGCAAGTTAGGATGACCAGGCTGTCCAGGGAAAGGCACAATTGGTACAGGCTGGGATGACCTAAGGATACCAGCTCTGGTTAAAGCGAATCCCAGAAGTCTGACGACAACGAAACAACCAAGAAGTCTCATACTAATGCTAAGTACTGAACTGAAGAGCATCATGTTACGTTCCACTGAAAGTGAACGATCTGAGGTGTCTTCAAGCGCAGTGTCCTTCGAATCACTTCTGGAAATGACTTCATAGCTGCTAATTGCGGGCACAATGGGCTCCTCCAAAATCTTTGCACTCCTCCCACTTCCTGAAAAAAAAACAATGTAACAATTAAATAATATGTGTCCTTAATGATGCTTTGATTTAAACAAAATTTCCACCGAAAATAATCCTTACCTAAACTATGTGCAGAATACCCCGAAATTAACCAAACTACTAGCACACTCGACACGAGTATACACTTCCGGGTCCCCATTGTTTTTCAGGTTTTTGCAATTATAAAATTCCTAATTCACAAGCTAAAAACAAATATTTGCTTCACTTGCACTTATCCTCTAATTAGTGAGGACGCACACACAATGACCCTATAAGTCAATCATTCGATCTCTCCCTGCGACATTCATTTGTCAGTACATCCGTGACGAAACAATAATAATTCACTTATGCCTTGTTGACTGCGACTCCAACAACTGTAAAAATGGTCACTGTACGCAGTCACCACTGGCACTATGAACAACTACTCCCTTCTTTTTTTTGAAAAATTGCTTTACATGAATGACTAGTTTCTGTGTAGCGATTTGCAATGCTGCTTCTCAAAAAACTGCTTTCGTCTTCACTCTCCACCTCTTCTACTAGAGCAGCAGTGTCAATGTCAGCATCAGGAGGACAGGATGACGATGATGCAAATGAATCGTCAAAAAAATATTCAATGGTAAACTTTTCTTCTCAAACGCAACAAGAAAAAAAAACCGGACTATTAGTTAAGGTAAAGTATGCACTACGTCCACTTGAATATGTTATTCTCTTCACCCAATTATTCATAAAGGGCAGCGGCGTCAGCAGCAGAAATCACCTTGTTTGGTGGTGATGCGATGATGATTATCAGCATGGTTGTAAAAGATGGGAAGTCATATCTTGTAATATTTGAATTTTCAAAGACAATTTTAACGTAACAACTTGAACATAAAATGTAATCATAATATCATAGTATAACCCTTTCCCTAATATCCCTATTTTCTCCGCCCCTATGCACACATTGTTTGCCGATGATCCTACCTACATTTGTGCGTAGTTGCCTGACTGACCGAGATAATTACATACTTGTTACGTTATGTGTTCATATGTATGAATGAATGTCTTCAAAATCAATGCAAAGATTCAAACATGTATATTTTTCATAGCATAGTAAAAACTAAAGAAAGAGAGACAATAGTTCATTTCATTAAATTACATTATTGTCAGCGTGAAATATGTAGCATTGAACTTATCAAGGGGAGGATAACAAACCAATCATGCTACACTATTTTTAAAAAGTCCTGTTTTTAAAGGAGACATTTTCTTTAGGCATCAACTATTTCACAATTTTAGAGTATCAAATTACACTTTTCAAAAAAGTCACGTAAAAGCCAATGTTTGAAAAGCACATGCATTGTCATGTAATACGACTAGGAAAAAGGCATGGCACAAGGGCATGGCAGGCTCCTCTTCGTCATCATCCTTATCCTTATTTTCTACAAAAGATGAAGTTAACTAGCCCCACCATATTCATACATTATTATTATTATCAACATCGCCAACAAAATGTGTGCAGTGTACGTACATACGTTGACCATTATTGCAACGACGACGCTGCTGTTAAGATGAAGATAACATTTGACACTACGCACAGTCTATAACAGCGAACGGGACTATTATACAATCTTCTCGATATCTTTCCCCAGTCTGCGTTGGCTTTTGAACAGCTTTGTCAAGGAGGAGAGAGTACTAAAAAATCTTGTTCATGCTCATCTTTCCCTTCTTTTGTCAAATCTGCTATCTATCACCATAAACAAAAAATGAAAAACAAGCTTTTTCAACAGTAATTTAGTACTACTTTATAATAATACCAAATAGCTTTTGCAGGTGCACAATGAGCTTTGTAATAACATGAGTGTGTAGTGTATAGGTATATTTACTTCTGTGATTTGCCTGCGATTATTATGATGCAGTAATAATAATGCATGCTGTACTTAGAGATATCGAGATTATTATGATGCATACATAATAGTTCTCTCCTCTACAAAACAAAAAAGGCTAACCGCAACCACATCATCATCGTCACCATCATCATCAGTGTAAGTGCGCGATACTGATTAAAAAGTTGAAGAAACTCATTCACCAAATACACAAATAGGTATAAAAGCTTACGTTTGTGCGTGTAAAGCTGCATCACATCACATGATTTAGTCAGTCAGTAGCAATAACTTGTTCAACTTTAAAAAAAATATAATATCATAATTCTAGTTATCTCCTTTCTGCATTTGTTGAGATGAAAAAGAAAACTGTAATAGTAGTAAAAAACGGTCGCATATGTAGGTATACATATGCCATCATAATATTGTCATGCTATCATGGCTGGTATCAATATTTGCCACTTGATATATAGTCGTAGTAGAAGTTTTGATTGTAATAATCCTCTTGAGGCAACCAGAAAAATGCAGAGTAACAACAAAATTCTGGTGAGTTTTGTGTTTGTCCAAACTGACCACACTACTGCCAATATCAGTACTGCCTTGCCAGTGCCTGCATGATGCAAGGTAAACCAACAATGGGCAAGGTGAAAAGAAAGTATGCAAAAGTTTGCTTGCAAATGCAGATGACCCAGAGAACGAGAAGTCATACTGAAGCCAATATGCCAACAATCTATTAAAACCAAAGGAGCCCCACCAAGAGCCAAGAAGAAGAATGAACGACATTTTTACAAGTAGAAAATAATTCACGTCACATTTCATACAAAAAAAGAAGTAGTAGTAGCCAGTCTGCAGTTATCATAACAAAAAAATTTAATTCAATCTGAAATCTGAAGCGCTTTCTGTTTTAAACCATATGATAATTTACTACGCCAAGCTATACACATACATACACACAAACAGTGGCAATAATGGCTGAGTCTGTTAATCTGATGACCTTTGGCTTTTTACTATTATTACTTTTACAATAATTATTATTCACTTAACAAGTCAGTTTTCTCGAGTAGCTCAAACACTAAAGTAGTAAGTAAATGAGATCATTCATAGTAATAATAGTAATAACATTTTGAATATTTTGCAGTCATTTTGTCAAGACGGAATAATAGATAGATACAAATTTATTACTTACTGTCGAAGATGATCTTCAAAAGAGAGGAAGGTAGTGGAGAGTTAGGAAGACTCAGAAAAGAGAGTTGAGTTGAGCACAATAAAACTTTTTTTAAATTGCATGACTGAAAAAGGGCTTATCATGTAAACAACATCGTCAATCGCTATGGATTGGTCTCAGACAACTTTTTCTTCTTCAACATAAAATCTCGCGAATGAATAACTTTGTGCTCGCCATGTTGTACCTAGAACGAAAATGTAATTTGAATGCAAATTTCAACAAAATTCTGTTTCTGCCACACCTCTCTTTGTTAAACCAAATTTTCGTATACTATTATATTCTATGATAATGCGTTTTGGTGGTTGATGGATTCCGAGCTTCCATCTGCTCTCCATCATGTCAAGGACACCTTCCAATTCCAAAAAATGTGAAGTAACACCAACACCAGTATCTGAACAAAGCTTTGATCAAAATGGCAGTTCAATTCAACCGCATGGCTGTAAAAAGTTGGACTTTTTCGAGTTCATCAGACCAAAACCGTGTAAAATATCCAAAGTTAATCCGAGTTGCTGCCCATTCAGTTCTTCCGGAGGATGCAACAATAGAATTAAAGGTCCAATTTGCAGCTGGTTTGCTTCTCCAAAGTATTATCATCATACTTGCTCGGGATCAACACGACCACAATGCTGCAGAACAAAATGCTGGTATTATAAGTCAGTATGTGGAGCTGATGAATATAAATTGACATCAATCGATGATGATGCTAGTGGAGATGAGGAAGAACAGGAAGAGCAGAGTTTAACATTTAATCAGGAATTATCTCCAAATATCCTTCACGGAGTTAGAAGCATCGGCGACCTAAGGGCATGGAGTTTTTGCTGCGAAGATCAAAGAAGATATTTCTTAGAGCAAATGTCGGACAAGGGTTCAGCGAAGAATGAGGGGAAAGGAAGGAAGACAGGACAGGAGAGGAAAAAGGAGAATGAAGGGATGGATGAGATGGAGGGGAAAGAGGAGAATGAAGGGATGGATGAGATGGAGGGGAAAGAGGAGAATGAAGGGATGGATGAGATGGAGGGGAAAGAGGAAACTGAGGGGATGAATGAGACTGAGGGGAAAGAGGAGAATGAAGGGATGAACGAGATTGAGAGGAAAGAGGAGAATGAAGGGATGAACGAGATTGAGGGGAAAGAGGAGAATGAAGGGATGAACGAAATTGAGGGGAAAGAGGAGAATGAAGGGATGAACGAGATTGAGGGGAAAGAGGAAACTGAGGGGATGAACGAGATGGAGGGGAAAGAGGAAACTGAAGGGAAGAATGAGACTGAGGGGAAAGAGGAGAACGAGGGGAACGAAGAGAACGAGGGGATGAACGAGATGGAAGGGAAAGAGGAAACTGAGTGGAAGAATGAGACTGAGGGCAAAGAAGAGAACGAGGGGATGAATGAGACTGAGGGGAAAGAGGATAACGAGGGGCAAGAAGAGAACGAGGGGGTGAATGAGCCAGAGGGGAAAGAGGAGAACGATGGAATGAACGAGACTGACGGGAAAGAGGAGAACGAGGGGATGAATGAGACGGAGGGGAAAGAGGAGAACGAGGGGATGAATGAGACTGAGGGGAAAGAAGAGAACGAGGGGATGAATGAGACTGAGGGGAAAGAGGAGAACGAGGGGAAAGAAGAGAACGAGGGGAAAGAGGAGAACGATAGGATGAGCGAGATTGAGGGGACAGAGGAGAACGAGACAATGAGCGAGATGGAGGAGAAAGAGGAGAACGAGACAATGAGCGAGATGGAGGAGAAAGAGGAGAACGAGGTAATGAGCGAGATGGAGGAGAAAGAGGAGAACGAGGTGATGAGCGAGATGGAAGGGAAAGAGGAGAATCAAGGGATGAACGAGATGGAAGGGAAAGAGGAGAATCAAGGGATGAACGAGATTGAGGGGAAAGAGGAGAACGAGGTGATGAGCGAGATGGAGTGGAAAGCGGAGGACGAGGTGATGAGCGAGATGGAGTGGAAAGAGGACGACGAGGTGATGAGCGAGATGGAGTGGAAAGCGGAGGACGAGGTGATGAACGAGACTGAGGGGAAAGAGGAGAATGAAGGGATGAATGAGACTGAGGGGAAAGAGGAGAACGAGGGGATGAATGAGACTGAGGGGAAAGAGGAGAACGAGGGGATGAATGAGACTGAGGGGAAAGAGGAGAACGATAGGATGAGCGAGATTGAGGGGACAGAGGAGAACGAGACAATGAGCGAGATGGAGGA
>JAQIXW010000687.1:0-26088 GCA_034700685.1 Willowsia buskii
ATTCATGATAGTGCAAAAATTCATAAAAACTTGAACATATATGCGGAGCTTAACATGCTTTTAGGAAGAACATAAAGCTCAGGCTACTTTATTCCCTTGACAGCATTAAGCTAATCCTCCTTGATTGTTAGGCTTAGAATACGTGAGCATGCCCGGTCATGTCTTGAATTGATTGATTGAAAAAAATGATTGGATTTCTGACTCTACGTTTTGTTCTGACATTGCGTAGCAATATGTATTTGACTTGTATCCAATATTCTCCAACATAATAATAAGAATGCCGGTTATACCAAATGTTTTTAAATATCATGCCTTACAAGTAAAGTTACCATAGTGCCTAGCCCAAATCAACATTAAACCTATCTTATCTAATATAGTTTTTTACGCTGATCAAGATGTATATAATCGTTTTTCTAAGTGGGCTCATTTACAGACATTACAAAGGCTTTAAAAAGCATGGTAACGTGGAATTTACTGGCATATTCTTCAGTGAAAAGGGTTTTATATGAAAGAAATAACGAAATGACGCGTTTCATATATTCGAATATTATTATAACAAAGCATAAAAGTCTTATTTCGCTGTTTGTTACATATGAAACCGTTTCCACTGAAGAATATGCCAGTAAAATACACGTTACCACTTAGAAAAACGATTATATACATTTGATCAGCGTAAAAAACTGCATTAGATAAGAAAGGTTTTATGTTGAATTAGGCTAGGCACTATGGTAACCTTGCTTGTTAGCGAAAAAACGCTTAAGATGTTAAATAGATAATTAAAATAAAAACAGTTTTGAATGCTGTTAAGCCTGCTCACTTAAGAAGCCTCGGTAACTGCTACGTGAAGAGTACTTCGGGCTTCCCTGCGCATTTGTCATCATATATTAGTCATCATAATTTTCCAGCTTACTACTACTCATACATGTTGCCAAATATGACCAGCCCATGTTAGAATTCTCTCTTCTTCTCTGGACTATTATATATTTATATTAAAAACAATTGTCATAGTTCAGATAATGATAAGTCACAAAGACTGATACGATTATGAAAATGACACTTATAATATGACTCTTCGGATTTCACTTTTGCCAATTTTTATATACGATAACTCGTTATGTTTTTCCTATAAAAGTTTATTTGAAGTTTTTTGCACTCAAGCACATCCCAAGCTATAATTTTCTCTTAAAATTCACAAATTGCATTTGCATTGGATAGTTTTTATGCCAAATGGTTTTATTAGCTCATCAGTCATCAGGCATTTTTTTGTTCACTGTTTTCGCTCATCAGAGATTTGAGTTCCTGGAGAGATACGTAAAAATATTTTATAAGTTATCCGAGTCGCGGTCCTGAGGTTTTTGCAAGAATTTTCATCACCGCTTTTTGTGGTGATATATGCTGTCAAAAACTGGCGTTTGTGTCAGCATTGGATTTTTGGGCATTATCATACCCCGTCATTTTTATATAGTAGCATGCAGCCGAAAGGCACTGAAACCTTTGCGGCTGCACTTTTGTCAGATCAAGTTCGATCTTGTCTTGTTGTGCGCTGCTCCATCAGAGCAGCTTTTCACTTTTAGTTTCAGTCGGCTCCAACTCTTCTGACAAGCGAGCAAGTATTTTTCTGTACAATAGTTAGTACGCTAGAGTTAGCATTTTGATTGTATTTTTGTGATTGCTGATTGAGATTTTGATAATTAAAAGAATTAATTATAAAAATACTGCTTGTCATCGTTGCTGGAAATTATTCCAAAAAATTAGGATATTTTTAGGAAGTGTATTTATTCCTCAACGATTCAGCATCACTTATCATAGTTTTCATCCGTCGTTGGAAGTGTGATCCGAACGAAGTCTTCTGTTAGTTTTTTAGTTTGATAGCGAGCTACCAAAAATAATAGGGATTATTTTTATGCTAGTTCCAACAATATGATATACGGCTGCATTCAATTGAATTCTCTATAAATTTGAAGTGCTGTGGCAGACCGATAAGAGTTCTTTCATACAATGTTTTTCCCTACATTTAAAATGTCACCATGAAGCGTAGGCTTGTATTTCAAAATAACAAATTCGTCCTTTTTATCGTAATTTACAACAATATGTTGACGCCAACAATGCAGTAATTTTAAGTCTCATACGTTCAACAGATGAAATAAAAAATTTCACAAAATTAGGAAGTTAACAAAATCCTGTAGCAATGCCTAATATGATCGAAAACTGAAATGTATGTATATTCCAGTATTGATCCAAAATGCGGTTACATCTACCACCTACCTTGTATAAAGATAGTGATTTTAAAACAGTCAATTGAATGTGATTTGGTTTGATGTGAGCTCATGAACGAACACAGGTATCTTGTTATCATTATGTTTTGATAACACATTTTAGATAACCATTCTAAATTAATTAACTTCATAAAGCTTTTATTCAGTATTTATTAATTAATTTACATGATTTGGCGCAATGCTAAAAGCATCGATTTAAACTTTAAAAAATGTAATTTTTGTTCTTAATTCATAATGTATAATGACACTAATAATTACAATAATTGGACAATCATGTCGCGTGCTAACATCCATAACAGCTAATTATTATAAACTGTACTGCAAATATATTATGTAAACTTATAATTATTTACTAATAAAGAAAATGCAAATTACACATTTTGCTAGATAATTTTTATAGCTTTATTGCTTAATCTTCGTCAGCAGGGCTCGTAAGGCATTATATTTTGATCCGGCGACACTGTAAAAGATAAGATTACCAAGTATTATTTTAATAACATAAAATTTTGATGTAAAAAATATATAATCGAATACCTCTTCTGTCAGTTGATTCATCACATCTTGTTGCATCCCTATGTTGTTCGCAGTGATTTTAATGGATGCACACGCACCTGTACTTAAAGAAACAGTGTCAACTTGTAGAATTCCCATTTCATTGATTGACATAGTGGCATCAACTTCTTCCTTTCCAGCTGGATTGGGGGGAAGTCCATCTAATTCAAACTGTCCAATCAGTTTGTTATTCGTTGCAAGCGCATTTTCCCCTTGGTAAATTTCAAAACTCATGCCAGTTTGATTGTCTGCGGCAGTGATACATGGATGTGAGAAGCTACACGTAATTTTGGTATTCTTTGGAACAGCTATGTTGAATACGTTGTCTACAGCTCGTAAACCAATTGAGAAAGGGGTGATATCTTGAATTTCAATGTTTGTAATTTTTGTCGTTTAATTCAACATAGCCGCCTGTATAGCAGCCCCGTATGCGACAGCCTCATCAGGATTGATGTACTTGCAGAGTAGCTTCCCATCAAAGAATTTGGATACCATTTGTACCACCAAAGGAATTCTAGTAGATCCCCCAACCAGTATGATGTCATCTATGTCACTCTTGCTTTCCACTCCTTTGGACTTTGCCTCCTCAAGATTCCTTCCAATTATATCAATAGTTTTTTGAATCAATGGTCGAATAAGGGATTCCAATTTTGACTTGGTAATTTTCACACTTCGTGCTTCGAATCAAAAAAGTTATCAATTTGGACAGAAGTTGTGTTTGCGCTGGTAAGACGTTCCTTGGCTTTTTCACATTGCAGCCGAAGGCGGCTCATTGCACATCTGGCCTCGATGCTTTTTGTGGTTGGCGACTGTTCCGTATGGTCATCACACTAACATCGTGTTCTTCCTGGAATTTCTGAAGACAGTAGTCCATTATCATCTGATCGAAATCCTGTCCACCTAAATGTGTGTCCCCGTCAACACAGAGAATCTCCACATGTTTTGAGGCAACCTTGGCAATCGCTACGTCTACGGTGCCACCGCCGAGGTCGTAGATTAAAGCGCGTCTACTTCCGGTGTCACGGCGTTCCCAGCTGTAGGCAATTGCGGCGGCTGTGGGCTCACTGAGAATGTTGAGGACCTGAAGACCCGCACATGTCGCTGCTTCACTTGTGGCGCGTCTTTGGGGCTCGGTGAAGTAAGCAGGAACTGTGGCAACAGCTTTCTTAATAGAGCCAGGCGCCAATCCCAAATGATCTTTGCCAATCAACCTTAGTCTTGTCAAAAGTCTTGCGGATATCTCATGAGGATGCCTCAACCTATTGCAGGTTTTTATTTTGACATGATCGTTATCACGGACCACTTCAAAAGGCCAGTTTTTCATATCATTTTGTAAATTTGGGTCCGAAAAGGGTCGCCCAAACATTCTCTTTGCGTCATATATAGTTGTTTCAGGATATTTGTATGCCTCATCTTTGGCCACATGACCGAACGTGTCTTCCCCGTTTTGGGAGAATGCCACGTAACTTGGCGTCGTATTACTGTTGCCTTGTAACCGGTTTGGAATTAGTTCACATTTTCCTTTGTAGAAGACCATAACGCAACACATTGTTGTTCCCAGGTCAATCCCTAGTGCGGGGTCTTTATTGGACCGAAGAGCAATTTCAGCTCCTTTGTAATAATATTTTCGTCGTTCTTCTGTTTCTTTGTTGATTGTGGCAATCAAATCTGCAGGTAAATCCCCTCCAGCGATTTTCCGGGTTTGGGAGATAGCCAACGATGCAAATTTCTCGTGAATCATGTTAATTTCTTTAGGGCTGGCGTTAGGGCTGTTCTGTATGTACTTATCCATTTGGTCGTTGTAATAGTCAAGTGCATCTTTTTCAAATGTTATGGCTGTCAGTTTACCTTGCTCTCGCTTTCGCATCTTCTCAAAACTCCTTTTCAGTGTTTGAAAAGTTGACTCCAGTCGTTGTCCTAGTAGCTTAGGAACGTCATTTGGTATTGGGGATGCGCCTTATGAGGTTTTCCATTTGGTTGGAAGGTCATTCAGAATTTCAGCTTTGACTTGGCGATGGCGGGATTCCAGCTCAGTGACAGACTTTGCTGTTTCAAATGTATCTTCCAATTTTCCATCGTAGTCCAGAAGGCATGCCTCGAAAAAGTCTTCTTTGTCCATCTAGTTTGAATTTAACAAATGTTTTAATGTCTTACGCTTTATTAAACAAATATATTTGCCTGAGCACTAAGCCAGTCAATTTATATATGAATTACATCTTACCTTCGAAACTTATGCTTTTCAAAATTTAAAAACTTAAAGATTTAGAAACCTTGACGCACAAGAAAAGTCGAAACTCGAATACAACAATAGTTACTAGGATAATTAAACAGAAACGCTTTCATGCGTCCAGACTACAAATTATGCTTTGTCATGTCCACTTGAAAAACGTATTAAACTGATAACGCTTAATTTCATGTATACGAGTATTCGTCATGCAAAAATTTTATATCATGTTATGTAAAGGGTGAACATTCATAATATGAATGTACATTTATCTTGGGTATCGCATATGAATTTTTTACACTTGAGGTTCATTTGATTATAATGTAACCCATATTGATAGTTAGTTGGTTAGACAAAAAATATAAGCATGTTTATTCTCGAGTAATGTAAATGCCATGATAAAATAACTTTTGAGCATTTCACAGAAAACAATGTCATCCAATCAAATCAATGCATCGCATACGCAAGTAGCATATTTATTTGGTCTAAGCTTAACATGGTAGGAAATCCCTTTTTAGCAGTGTGTAATCACAGGGATTCTTTTCTCAGAAATTTGGCTTTTCTGGCTCATCAGGAATTTTGCCTGGCCGCCAGGAAAATTGCCAATTGAAGTATTTAAGGATCACTGATCCCGAATCATCGACAAAAAATTCCATATCTGCATTAATTCACGCTTATATTTGTCAGTATCATACAATTTTCAGAATTGTCATGCAATTGCACTCATGTAATTGTTTGCTGGAGATAAAGCAGATACTTGCCCAACTGGTAACTGTAACTGGTAATTCAAATTCATCATAAAAGGAAAGTAAATTGATGTTCGCCTTTACCGAACAACATCCAACGCAAAATTTTTTTCATCAGTTCTACACGAATATTTTTATTCAAGTGATCAGCAATGTTGTTTCAAAAATCAGAACTCTTTGCATTCATCCATGAACCACAGAAATAAGTTTAATTATGTATTTGGTAGAGAAATCATCAACACTAAACTGAATACATACCTATATATTGGTTTTCCTGCAGATTATCTTTTCAACAGAGAATGTATAATGCTTCTTTATATTTGCATTTAGTCTTTGGTGTTCCTGTGCATTGTAATAACCGGAGATAGCATACGACGAGTTATCACAAATCCATATCGCATTGAATTATGTATCCATAATGCATTTGTGGCATTTGCAATTAAAAACAGTACTGGCTCATGTTAAAGCAAAAATCATATGATCAAAAATCTTCTCATGAAGTATTATTGCGCTATAATGTGCAGTATCGGCATAACATAGTTTTTTTCCTTTGGGTTTTTAAATATTTATCGTATTAGGTTTTTAAAAACAAAATTTTTAGAATGGAAAACAACATCACAAAGTATACAATTCATTCTTAAATCTGCAGAGACTGTTAACCGAAAGTGCAATAAGTTTTTGAGATAAACCGGATCACACATTTAAAATTTTATCAGCACATAAATACAATATCTTAAGTTCATTAATATTCTATTCCTTTATTCTAGCTTTATGTATTCATGGACAATTCGATATTTACATTAATTGTATGCACATTCGTCTTCGTGGACCATGATTGTCAAAACAGTAAGTAGTCTGGTTCTTTTGTTTACTATATTATTTAAAGAATTTGCCTACTAATAACCTTCAATCTCACTTATTTTTATACTTATGAAAATGATACATTTCTTCAAAAAACATTTAAGATGGCCCATATGAAAAACCATTTCAAACATGAACTGACTTCAACCTCGTTGGATGTAAAAAAGTGAAACCACTGAATATTCATTCTACGTATTGGGTACGGACTACATCGGCACATTAAAAACTAGTGTAATAAATCATTATGAATTACAATACATTTACAAAATTAAGTGGTGTATAAATATAAATTTGAAAATTATAGAATGTTTTATCTTCTCAGCTTGGAGATGTGAACAAAGGACGAAAAAAATAGGAAATAGCATTTCATGAAAAACAAAAGAGCTCGAGAAACAATGAAACACTTTTTGGAATGAGCTCACGAAGTATCATCTTATGGGTGGTGTAGCATGTCAAAAAAATGTAACATAAGGGTTAATAGAGGTTTTTAGATGAATATAACTTGACTATTTACTACATTTCGGAATTATACTTGAATTAAGTATATGTATAACGCATCAATTTACATTGAATTTGTATAGATAAACAGTATTTGAGTTATACAGTTATCTAGTCGCAAACAATTTTGCATGTAATGTCTAGTTTTATATACATAATTTTAGATTTTCCATTTGATAAATATTTCTTCATTGAATTTCGTCTTTCAATTATATTTTTTTAAACAGTAGTTGTAGGTGTTTATGACAATAATATGCATTTTAAAGTCCTTGTATGTAGCATCATTATACTGACTCATCTTGACTTATAATATTGTGGACTGTTGACTTTGATTTCACCAATTATTCCCGACATGCCCACCGTATATGTGAAAATTTCTGTCAAAAAATAGAAATAATTATAAAAGGTTGTATTCTATATTGGATACATTTGTATACGATTACTTTAAGGCATGCAATTTTTCTCCACTATATTTTGACAAGATCCTTCACATATTTTACATGAAAACTTCATAAAGTCAATAAATATGCTGTTGATGAAGAAAGATATGTTTTATATGGAAAAGTGAATAGTTTGACAAGGTGGATAGTTGTGCATATCACATGAAATCTAAATAATATACTTAGGTGCATATATTTCAGTTTACGTACGAGATATGATAGCATCCATATTGGAACACAGACGATTGTCCCTTTCCCTCAACTATTACTTCAAGTTAAAATGTTTGTCAACTATCTGTCAAATCCAAAAACATTTGCTTCATTTGATCTTTAAACTTAAGATAGCATACAATAAACATGGCTAACTCCAGTTCAGACTCTGTTGCGTTTTGGCGTGTAATTTTAACTCCCGTAAGGCGCAAAGCATGGGCGACAGCAGAGATCCTGGTCGCCCGAGAAAATTGACAAAAGCACTTTGCTTGAAATAGTTATTTTTATTGTTAACATTGTACGATAATTCATTTTCCAATAAAAAGCTAATCACTTTCCCATATAAAACATATCTTTCTTCATCAACTGCGTATTTATTGACTTTATGAAGTTTTTACAAAAAATATATGGGAAAATGATCAATTTTAGCGTGGCCAAAAACATTTTCCCTTACTTTAACATCTACAATATATATTATCTCTATCGAGTAAAAATATAACAGTCTCTATGATGCGCAAGAAGTTATTTATATGAACAAAATTTTCCACGACCGGACACAAAATGATATTAAAAAACTCATGAAATAAGCCCAAATGCATTCCAGAAAATACGAAAACTTAATCTAAGCTTTAATTACACGTTTTATGCTGGTGCTGGCACATAATTTTTTCCGGCACGTTACAAGTAGAAGATTAGGGAAAATGTAACCCCGAACTAAGACTTTCCAATTTTATCAGTTTAAGCATAAAAATAGAGTTATTATATTTAAATCGATTTGGACTTTAATTTATTGAAAGATTTTTATGTCTCACGTTTAGTCCTTCAATCAAAACATTTTTTAATAATTTTAACTTTTTATTATCACGGTGTGGTTAGTTGACTTGCAAAAATGTTTGTAATATATTAAAAGTAATTCTCTTGAGTTCGTATGTATCCAGCGTCCACTTCATGAAAAAAACTAATTAAGATAAAAAATAAAAAATACATAATATATGAATTGGACTTACACAAAATATATTAATTCGTGTGACATGAGTATAAATAAATGCACGTGTTATATTACTAACCAGGAGTACCGTTATGATATACATTTTTGAATGAGAAAGACATAACGCAACATGTTACAACAATTTTGCGTCTTGGGGTCATAAATTGGAAGGTCATCAGGAAAATTTGACGAGCCTGTGGTGTCAAGCTAGTTGAATATTGAAGCCTCTAAAATAGTATCAGTGATAGTTTTGTGGCTTTCTTTTAGTCTGGAAACGGAAGATGCGGTGTCTGTTAGAGCTTTAATTTGCTCACCGTAGCCCTCAAAGCGTTTCTCGATGAAAGCTTAGTGATCCATGACTACAGCTCAAAGAAACATCAAGATACATATGTGTAATGTATACTTATTACTTAACACTAACATTAAGTGAAGCCAGTTGTTGTAGACAATCATTTATGAACATTTTGAGCAGAAATCATATGGTAGATAGATCGCATAAAATATTTACTTGCCGATAAACTTTAAATTGTTTTTAAAAATTTAAAAGAATTTCCTATAATTAAGTAATTACGGATTGAAAAGATTTATTAAAATAAAGTTGTGTTCTAACTACGCAATTTTTAAAGGTACTTTTCAAAAGATTGCATTGTGAAGAGAATTTGATTTTTAATGTTGCTTCAATGCTTACTTTTCTGGATTGAAATACCAAGAGAGTTTACCTTTTCACTCACTACAGCGCTTGAATTAAGCTATCAAGCAGTAAGCATTCATTTTGAGCAAAAAGTCAAAAAAACATAAGTAATATTTTACAGCACATTCCGTTGGAAGCAATATTCAAATACATTATGTTATACTATGCATCCAGTTATGTACATGTGAGGAATAATACAATTTATTATCACAACTTAGCCAATACACTGATTTTTATACAGTGCGTATAAATTTATTAATCATATATCCAGTTTTTTCGCATCAATTTTTTAATACTTAAATGTCAAATTACACTTCATAGTTTATTTTCTCATTTTATCAATTAATCATACATGTAATTAATATAACACATGTGGAACTGGAATTTAAATTAGAAGGCTGGTGGAGCTTGCAAGTATCACATATAAAATACATGCGACTCAACCAAGGCCAGAGCATGCGTAAACTTACGTGACGAGTTGTCAACATTGACGTAGTTATATACATATAATCCGTTCCGTAATTACATATTATAGATGTACGCGGTTATGCATTTTGTGAAAGAAAATTTTAACAGGAAACTATATGAGTGAATTAAATTAGCAACGCAATACACAATTGTAAGCAGTACAATATAAATATAAATTTTGGATATAAATACACGAGTTTAAGAAATTAGTATGAAAAGGGGAGTGAATGAGTGAATTAATTGGTGTATCCAATAACATGTGCAGTAACAATAATAATGTAGTTGACTGAGTGTATGAATTTTACTAGATTAAATCTTAGAAACAATGAATGCTTGATATCAATATCGGCATACATTATTAAAAATGAATATCACAAACATAGTTGATATGAATAATATAATACGTAGGATATAATGATTTATTCGAGCCGTAAAAATAATAAAATAATACTTTTGACCTATGGCAATGATTCGTAATTTAATTTATACTCATTTAAGTAATAATTATTGACAAAAATTACAATAAATTACAACAAACTTTTTAAATTAGTGCTGCCAGTGCTACTTTTATTTACCTTGTCCTACAAATAATTAAATTTACTTATAAGTGCTATAACCAATAATACAATTTACTTTCAGAAATTATGCTCGGTTATCAGCTCCGCTATCTCGTTCTCCTCACACTCAAGCTCTTTTGTGCTCGAGTATTTGTTATTGGCTATCTCCACCGCTCTTTTCAATGTTTCTGTTATATTTTTCAAAAGAAGCTTTCTAACTTTCACCTCACCCGAATCTAGTTTGTCTTGAATATTTTTACACTTCTGAATTAATTCTTTCTTTCTAATCAATGTCTCATCACTTTCACTGTACTCTTTAAAATCATCTAAAGCTTCATCTTCCTTAATGCTGTCATCTTTTTGTTCTAGATTTTTTGTGCCGCTAGACTTCGAATCGGCTATTTCAACATGCAAATAGTCTCGTAATATTTGTCTGACTTCCCGAGGGTCTATGGACAACAAGCCTGCACCAACTACTCCATATTTATCCCTTGCCTTCTGAACTACTACCACGTTTTCCTGTATTGTAAAATATTCCTCAAAGGCATTTTCCCATTCTGCATATTCAGTAAGAAGATAACAGTATTTGATTCTATCTTTGAATGATTCGGTTAATAAAGACATCGCTTTAGCGTAACCAATTTTTAACAAGTTTATCCAACTAATTCTGTTGCAACTATTTAAAACATTGGTCGGATCTACCCACTCTTTTACAGTTCCAAAATGTGTAAAAGTTCTGCTAAGAGCTTCCAATAATTTACTGTTGCTTTTGGACATACCATATATTTCTACAATCACGCCTGATGGTGCCACCTCAACTGCTACAGCCAGGTCGGAATTTACCTTTTGACTATCATCAGCTTCTAATATCTGTCTTGCAATTATTGGGCCCTCACTTACCACATAAATTTCTAAAAATCCTGCACCTTTTGCGCCACTCCTTATCCTATCCAAATACTCATTACTATACCAGCTAGGCACTAAAACTACAGTATTATAAATACGAACTGAAAAGTAAGTCTCAGAGTGGGTTTTTAAAAGTTTGAATAGTCTTACCAACATATTTAGAGCTAACTGCTCGTTTCCAACTAAGTTTCGAATGAAGTTGTAAATGTATCCATCGGCTGGGATATAACCTTGCTGCTCATTTTTTATTTTGTTTGCCCCAAAGCCTGCTCGAGTCTGCCCATCCTTATCTACTACACAAAGAGCCGGGCACCATGGTGTATTTTCGGATTTGTAAATCACTGGTAGCAGTCCAGAAGAAGTCATGATATCCATGCGAAGTTGATCAGGAAGAAGATATATGCAAAGTGTGTATACCGACTTTTTTTGCTGACTAGTTGCTAAGCTATTAATCATTGAATGCTCATGTGATTTAGACACAATATATTTTAAATGTCCATACAAAATATCTTTTACAATTTCTTTGTCACCAGATGACTTAACGCCTGAAGTGACTAAGTCGGCTGTTTTCAAATGAAAGTCTATGATTTCGTTCAAATTAAATTTTGTCGGGTTTTCATATACATTGGAGTTTATAGACTTCTGGTATAAATAAACTGCGTACAGAATTGGACTTTTATGTTCAATAGCAGCCTCTGTTATTTTCAAGGTATAAATTTCAATTTCTGCATTCATTATTTTTAAAAGGTTATTACAAAATTCAGTGTGTACATGGCTTAGCCTTCCACCATGGTCCATACAACGAGATGAAATGACAGTAAAAGTTTTTGGGATATTGAGAAAAACTTGCTCTGATATTTTTCCCTTTTCAAAATAATTGCACAATAGTCGCTGTAATTCCTTTTTAGCTTTTTTCTCGACTTTTGATGCCAATACTAATTCGTTTTGAGATATTTGGTTATTGTGGCATATGTAAATGTCACGTAGTTTATAACAGACGCTTTTGCAAAGGCTAGAAAGTAATTCCCTATATAGAAAATTCTTTTTGTTAAAATCGTCTACTGTTCTAGACCATGCAGTCTTAATGAAACTAGATAGCTGAATTGAGTCATCATCTCCGTAAAAGCAGACATAATTATCAAACATATTACGAAGTTCAGACCCAAATGTATCAATAAGCTTTAAAACCTGCGCTAACTCCTGAAAGTATTGTTGGTCAGAAGATATTAAGGGTAGCAAAGGAGCACGTAATAATTTTGGTGTCCATGGAGATGTCTGAGCAGACAGCCATTGGTTGAGGGCTGATGCAATAGTAGTATGAGCTGTGGCATCAAATGGTTGGGAATTTTGAGTTGAAGCATTACCTTGCTTATTTTGATTGTTGGGAGGTATGCCATCCGGGCCCGCATTTTCTTCAGTTCCCTCTTCTGGTGTTGGCACTGCACCATCGGAAGATTGTAAATCCTAATTAAAGTATTTTAGAAATGTCGTTAAACCCTCATTAAAATTATATAGCTTTAACTATGAAACTTTTTTTAATGGTTTGTCACTTTTAAATATTTATATATAATGCATTCACCCGCTGATCCACTTCCGGTTGTTGTATCTGTGAATTTATTTTACATTGGTCAGCCTCCTTTGCGTACAAAGCATCCGTATTCTTCCAAGCTGTCTGCTCCGAAATATATGCCAAAACATTTTCAAAAAAGGGCATAAACGTACTTAAATGAATGGATTGTCTGTCACTCGTAGACTTTACTGGAACCGACAAAGTATCTACAAAAACATAAATTTTATTATCAAACGTTGTTTTTTATTGGAGCCCAAGTCGAAACAAAATCACAAAAAATGTTTTTACCCAAAACTTTAAAAAAATCATCTGAGTTTGGAGTAGCTTCTGGGTTACTTGAGTTTGGACATACATCAATTACCTCCACTCCCCCGGTTTTGTCCCATTCCACAGAATTCGCAATAAACTTTTCAAATTCCTCCTACAAAACAAATTATTTTAAATCAAATAATTCGCATTATTTTGATAAATTTTTATGTGAATTTCGAACCTTTTGTGATTTTCCAAAAACCAAAGCTTGCGAACATATACTAAGCGCCAGCTTGTGCATTCTGTTTGAGTCTCCTTGAACATACAATATAAGGAAAGGACGGTTATCGTCTCGGGAAAGTTGACATAGGTCTGGCCAAAAGTACAAGCCCTTTTCCAGATTTTCAACTTGCAAAAATTTGGGGATCTGAGAACCACACGCACTGCTACTTCCTCTCGAATAAAAATAAATTAACCAGTCGGTCAGGAGTTTTTTGTGAGGCCCCAATACTGCTAACACTCCAAGTGGGAGGTTTTTTATGTTTACATTTTCTCCTTTGAAATGCAAACAAAATTTGTTGAAATTTGCAGAGTGCGGTACATATTTTCTTGAGGAACTTTGAAAAGTCACAAGACTTTGCAATTGTCGTGACATTTTGAAGTCTCTTCAATGACTCAAGTAGAAGGTAGTAGTAATTTTTTCAGAATGTACATGAATGTAATGGAAAAGAGCATGCTGAAGTAGTAAAACGACTTGAATTGAAAGTCGCGGATTTCACAGAGTGCAAATATTGTTTGACCTACACCCCAGGTGCTTGCATGCATGCGTCTCGTGTTAAGTGGATCATAGTAGGCTTATACATTTATTATTCATGTGTTTACAATTAAAAGGCTTGCATCCAAGGATAAGATACTTTGATCCATGAATTTACGTCATAAATGATAACATGGTTATATTTTACACCAATGGTGAAACTGCTCCGTAATTTGAAGGTCGACTCAAAGTGATAAATTGTGTAAATATGATTGTAAAGTGGTGTAAAGCTATATAATAAGTCGTTCATGTTCCCAGAGAGTAATGCATGACTGGGTAAATTTATTATTTAGTTACAAGTTACGTCAAGTTATTTCACAGCTTATAACATTGTCCATGCACGTGGTTCTCGTGATACTTCTGAAAGTGCTCGTCTTGTCATTTATAGTGGACTTGTTGTGTCATATTTTGATTTA
Organism: Willowsia buskii; assembly: GCA_034700685.1. Lineage (NCBI taxonomy): Eukaryota > Metazoa > Arthropoda > Collembola > Entomobryomorpha > Entomobryidae > Willowsia > Willowsia buskii. The sequence goes on from JAQIXW010000687.1 coordinate 14,467, forward strand.
TGAACTAAATGATAAATCTTGCTTCAAGCGTCAAATTCTTAACAAAATTGTTTGCACTGTTGATATTTTAATTAACTAGATACATACACATGAAAATGAGTTTCAAGATTTTCAAAAACAAACTTGTTGAAATATCAGCAAATCGATTGTCTGCATTATTAACTCACAGCAAAATGCATGATTGTATGTGTTGTAGGTCTGATGGTGATTCTGAAACTGATAGTGAGATTGCAAAAAATCACGGGAATCTGTCATCAATCAAACATTTTTCTTACAGCGTATAATGAATGCGAGCAATTACTCATGAACCAAATATTGAACTCATCAAGGATTTTTAAAACGTCATCTAGTAAGCCTCGTCCAATTAAATCCTGACAAATAAATCCACATTCAACAGAAAATGTTCCAACCATACGAAAGAACACACTATGGATCTTGATGATACGTATCCTTCAATACACATTGCTTTTATATATCAAACAATGATAACCCGTAAAACATTCTATGTGTATCGTTTATCCGATTCAGATTTTTGATAAAACATGCAACTAAGGAGGTTTCAATTAATTACGCAGAAAACTTGTAGGGCTAAATTCCAACTGTTGCCAAGATTTTATTTTTGTATTGGGTAATTGGGTATTCCATATATTGAAAAAGCATTGCGCAAAGTTTTGCATTAACATTTGCAAAACATTTTGACGCATGGCATTAACGTGAACAAAATATCTCAGGATTCTGTTTTGGACATTATCAGAGAGGGTAAAACAAGCATCTGAATCTTATCACCCGTTCAATGGACCACTCTTTAGGAATATGTACTGTTCATAAATAAAGCAAAATTTATTCACCTTTCACATGTAAATCACAAAAACTTTTTGTCCTGACTCATCTTTTAATCTCTCATTGACCACTTTAAATGTGAACACATTTCGTTGTTTTAAGTAATTTGCTGGAATTTATTTTTGAGCAACGAGACAGAATTCTGCTTTATAATTTGAATTTAAGTTAAAATTCCCCTACTTCCTTTCATTTGTTAAGAATTTTAAGGTAATTTCAATATGGTATTCAAGTATTGAAATGTTTAAAAAACTAACAAAATATGATTTAAATATTTTTGAAAGCTTTAAATGTTTTTTAATTAACAGATGGAAAACGAAGAGTTTATCGAATCGTGCCTGAAAAAGTACGACGATTTGATGGAAGATACAGTTGACAGCGCTAAATCCAAAATTGAGCTAGAATCCCGTCATAACGAAGTCAAATCAGAAATTCTGGAGTCGTTGCCAACCTTATGGCGAAAATCCAAGGGTGACGTAAATACTCCTGTCGATATTCAGAAGCTGGTTTCCCAAAGAATGGAATCGACATTCCAGAAGGTGATAAAAGGCTTCGAGAAATCCCAGCTCCGGGAGAAGAATACATTGGCAGCTATGACCCTGGAAAAGGATGCGATTACCTACTACACCGATGAAATGGACAGATACATAAAAAATAATCCAAATGCGAGCCCCAAAGAAATCAATCTTGTTCATGCCAAATATGCAACCCTGGCCACCCAAAGAGCCAAATCTAAAAGTGGAGCAGACATGAGCTCACACACTATGGAAGCCATTAAACGAGAAACTGAGGATCGGAGAAAGGTGTACTACGAACGAGCAGAGATGGTTCTAAAAGCAAATAAGGATCCTGCAATAGGTATCGACCTTGGAACTACCATGTGTTGCGTAATGGTCTTCTACAAAGGAAAATGTGTACTTGTTCCTAACCGCCCCCAAGGAAATTCCAACACGACACCAAGCTACGTCGCATTCCATAAAAATGGGTCGGACACATTTGGCTACGTTGCCAAAGAAGAAGCGCACAGACATCCTGAGACAACAATATATGACGCTAAACGAATGATTGGCAGAGAGTTTTCCGATCCTAAACTGCAAGGCGATTTGAAAAAGTGGCCGTTTGAAGTTGTCAATGATGAAGACAATGTGAAAATCAAAACATGGGAAAGTCTACGATATCCACATGAGATATCCGCAAGGCTCTTAACTCGACTCCGACTTATGGCTGAGGACCACTTGCGCTTAGCTCATGGGTCAATTAAAAGGGCTGTGATTACCGTACCTGCCTACTTTTCCGAGCCTCAGAGAAGAGCAACCAATGACGCCGCCGTGTGTGCAGGTCTACAGGTGCTTAACATTTTAAGCGAGCCTACGGCTGCAGCAATAGCGTATAGTTGGGAACAATGGGACACAGGAAGGACAAAACGTTCTCTGATATACGACCTCGGGGGTGGCACATTCGATATAGCCATTGCCAACGTACAATCAAACGATATTGAGATTTTAGTAGTAGATGGAGATACTCATTTAGGCGGTCAAGATTTTGACCAACTTTTAATGAATCATTGTATTCAAGAGTTCAGCAGCAATGAAGGTATTGATTTAGCTGCCTTAAGAGATAGCAAGGATGCATCTAGACGAAACGAAGCTCGTAGTGCCCTATGTCGTCTTAAAATTCAATGTGAAAAGGCTAAAGAGCGGCTTACTGGAACAAGTAGCACAGTAGTCCAAATTGAGAAAATTTACGGTACTAAGGATTTAATCGTCACTATCACAAAGACAACGATGGAACGCCTGGTGCGACCTCTTGTTCAGACTACCATTGATATCATGAAGCGAGCACTGGAAGAGGCGAAATTGAAGGGCATCTCTGGCAAGGAGGATATTGATGACGTGATCATGGTTGGTGGCTCAACTAGAATGCCTTTGGTAATGGAAATGGTCTCTGAATATTTTGGGGGAAAGCAACTTTGCAAGCATATAAATCCTGACGAAGCTGTTGCATTTGGTGCTGCAATTCAAGCTGCCATATTGAATAAAAACGAAGACGTGAAGGCAATCAAAGTGCAGGATGTTACCCCAATGTCTTTAGGGTGTAAAATTATTCCTGACAAGCTGTGCATTTTGATACCAAAAAACTCAAAAGTCCCATGCAGCGCTAGTGAAATATTTGTCACAGTAAACGACTTTCAGAAAAGTATACGGTCTGATATATTTCAAGGGGAAAATCCCATGGCATCACGCAATAAGTGGCTGGGGACGTTCACAATTCACGACATTCCAGAAAAACTTGCGGGAGAAGAAAAATTCGTGCAGACAATGACAATTGATGCTATGGGAATGCTTCATGTTAAGGAGGTTTCACTATCTACGGGTCAATCAGCAGGCATCACAGTTTCAGCGGAGAGAATTGGAATGGATAAAAATACGATGAGTCGGGTTGCCGAGGAGGTAATATTTTAAAAGTCATGTTAATAAAAACGGATTTTACATAATTCACTATAAATAAATACTAATATAGTAAATATGTTTTTGTTTTCAGTGCAAACAAATCAGGATATAGTTGATGATCTACTGGATGGCCAAATATTATACGGAGGATAACATAGATTGGTAGTAGTTTGTTGGTTTATAAAACAGTTAAATGCAATATAAATATTTGAAATATATCGTTTTCAGAACGTATTTTTTGGCATAATTAAATAGTTTGAAATTCTGTATCATATTTTTAGTATTATAGCTGGCTCTAAAAATGCAAGCAAAATTTACAAAAACATTCTGTATATATCTGAGACATGAAAATAAATTCTTTCTCTGAATACCCAGATTACACTTCTTTACACTCTCAGAATCATTCTTCTTATTCTCCGAAGCTTTGGAGTTGCGAATTCAAACAAAAAATTCACTAAAAAACTGTCGCAAACTACAAATGTAACGTGTTTCCACAGTTCATTCATGCAAGTTATGCAGCCCCAATACTGTGCCATAAACAAAGTGAGCTCATTGCATTGAAGTTCATTACTCATGCACACAATCTTTATTTACCTCAAACTGAACGCATAGAGAAGATAAGCAGATTCAGATTATAAATTGCATCCATTTGATATTGATACTACACGTAGAGGCATACATGCAGTGTGTTTCGTTAAAAAATACCCTGGACAATAATGTAAAATACGAGAACTGAAGGAAAATCTGTCTTTTGTTTGAATTTTTTAAAAATCCTGACTAGTAGTGACGTAATGTAAACAAGCCTCTTATGGAATATTTTATTGCTAGGTAAAAAAATTGCTTATTCTTATTCCGCAGTGCTAGAAACACATATAATCAAGCTTTTAAGTAATAGGAGAAAATATTATTTTCCTAACCGCTTTACATCTAAAGTATTTATATTACATTTAAACTTGCCGTGCTTGATATGTGTTTTGTTTCTGTGGAAAATTAGATGGCCTTTAATATATGCAACCAGGCTTATGGGCAACATTCATTGAAAATGTTGGGTTTTCATTCCAAATAATACCTTAGGCATAATGTTGGCAAAGGAGAAACATTTCACACAACTGCTTTATGATATATTTATGATATAATTACAGTAGCTGAATACAAAGCTGCATACACAAATTTAGACTACCTTGACGGGCTGTGATATGCGTTACGTCGGGTTATTGTATTGAGATATCTGCATTGTGAAAACAAAGAAAACGATAATGTTTTACCAGCTCACTATATTCCTGGAATATCACTTTGGATAACCAATGTATTTCTTTTATTTGATGCAAGCATACCATTTCATTATTATCTTAAAAAAGCGCATACTGTCCATGTTACTGTCATTTACTGTGTAACAGATAACACAAATATTAAATTACGTGATTTTATTTGATGACTATATGATATGATTAATTTTCCATAAAAACAAAATTTAACGTACACATATGAAATAAAGGAATGCAAACGACCTTACAGTGCATGCCATAATATCATTGATATACTGACATTTAATAGTGCAACCTTTTTAATATTTTAACTTTAAGGAACAAAGGTAAAACGTAGTTGCTTGTAGTTCCAAATGCTAGGTATACGTAAGGATTGAATGGGGTTGTTGAGATGATTAAAAAAACAGGAGATATAAGAAAGTTAATTAATGACTGTTTATATGTTAACTTTTCCCAGATCAAAATACATTTAGTAGTAGCCACCCAGACATGTGCCAAAGAAGATTTGCAGTCAGATGTATAAAATATAATTGTGACAGAAACCAACTTAAGCTTCATATGCATAAAAATAAGTTTAACAAAATTGTCCATAAAAGCATAAATCGTATACACTGGTTCAAGCTAAAATCAGATTCATTACGCTCAACCTGAAGAAGCTCAAATCGTATGATTGGTCAAATTGTAATACTTATTATTAATTGTTGTTTCCGAATGTTCAAGCCGACTGTTCATTCCCAATATGGTTACATCAAAGATAATTAAAGAAAATTACCATTGGCACTACGTAATGTTTGGGGCAAAAAACTGTTTGGAGTTTACTGTGACAGTGTGCATTGACTACTCCCATTTTCCAAACAAACTACGTCATAATCTTGTAGAGTTCCCAATTGTCAATTTATAATTAACATAATTACTCATGGACTAACAAATTGTTTTCTATGTTCGTCCAGGTTGAGCCACACAAAAAATACAATGTCAACGTATCTGACCGTAAAGTATTGACACGTAAATAAAATGAAATTGACAATTCAGTAGATAAATCTGAATTACTTACACACATTAAAACTGTTTGGAGTTGTTATCTCCATGACAAATGTACAAATTTAATTAAAATAATGTACAAAAATAATTTAATTGGCGAAGCACTAAATACTTGGATCATGTGATTCAAACAGCCATCGCAAGATAATATATACGTAAGGTCATTCACAGATATTCAATATGTTGAGAAGCTCAAATTAAAAATTGCCATAAAGCCACACAATTTTTAAATGCATGAATGATATGCTATTTTACTTCGGTACTATATATGATTACAATTTCCACAATGGAGCAAGGTTTACTCTTTTGGTTAAAACTATGTTTGGGTAATATATTTGCCAGATTATTACATGAAGAGTATCTCTTTATGTTGAAACGGTATCTTAAAAGTACATTACCATAAAATTCGTAGTCATACGAGCCGTGCTGGCAAGAAACAAGGGTAATATGGTTACATATTACATACAAACAGAGAAGTAGAAATATGATATACAGTAAGTTGAATATTATGTAACAATTTGTAGTAAGTCTAATTCCTAAAACCAGAAGCCAATGTTATTATCACATTTACCATAGGAAGGAAGGAAACGAAACATAACGAAACTTATAGCATTTATTTGTTTAAACTATTTTATTTTAAATAATAATCATGAATTTTAATTTTATAATGTTTGTGGTTTCTAGAAGTGGTAGCTACAATCCACAGAAACGAGGATATACAAAATTAGGTGGCCAGAACCCGGAAAAAATTGATTGCAAAAAGCAAGACTGGAAAAATTTTGGGTATGAAAAACCATTTCAAACAAAGTGTGAATTGAACAATGACAACAACAGGTTCTTTTATTTCACAGAGCTAAGTCACTACTTCGCTGCTGAAAAAGAAATCTATACAGAAATGAGGCAGTACGTTTTGGATTAGTAAGGACTTTAGATACAAATCAAACTTCACAAAAGGATTGCAACTGGTATAGTGAATGAATATAATTAAAAATCCTTTGACATTCAGGTGAGATTTATTAAATTTAAAGGTGGTGCCATTTAAATTCAGGAAAGCAACAAGAATTATAAAATATATGTTCATGTTTTATTTACACTACGAATATATTTTGCTTGTCTAGGGTACAACAGAGTGCAAAAAACCAGGCCAATATTAAATTTATAAGTAAATCACAGATTTCTGCATGCATTTAATTTAATTGCAATGATACTGACCTCGTCTGACACTAAATCTTAGTTGCGACTGGTTAGCCAGGCAACGTAATTTATGGAGCAAAACTTATATGATTGCAAGTTTTCAAACATTTTATAGTCAGGACATTCATGGGCACTTAAATAAAATAGATCAAATCTGCGATATAGTTGAATCATTTGCATCTCAGCTAAAAATATATTTGACAATAACACATGCTTTTACGGAGAACAAGATGAAAAGTAACTGCACTTCTTCATTGAAAATGCGTGTTCAAAAGCTTTAAGTGATTTTCGGGCAAAAACATTCTCACATATTTTTGCTCACGAAAAACTGCTAAACGAGGCTTGCGCAAAACTGAAACAAATTATCACATTCCATAACTCAAGTATTGTCAAGTATGAGAAAGAATTATCAGATCATGTTAAAACGAAACTGATGAAAGAACTTTCATGTATTTTAAAAAGGTGTCATGAAAACTGTACAATGTACGACTTTGAAAGAGCTGCTCCACAGATTCAAAAAACTTTACTAAAAATGTTAGCAAAATGCATGGACACTGACGGCAAACTTAATCAGGTACTTGCAGAATATAATCAGGAAATGTTGGTAGAAATTGATAAGCATACGTTAGACTTTAAACTAGCCTTTAGTAATAGAGTTACACATGAAATTAATAAAGCTATGAGCGCTGTAGGCATCTATTATATGGAAACTTTAGATAAAGACATGTACAAAAATCCTCAAAACTTCCGAAGATGAGATATATAAGCGTCATAACAACCTAATTATGAAAGTGCTTGCAACACTTCAGTCACAAGAGGATAAAAAGATGCTTACAAAATACTCATCTGCCATTTAATTTATATCCTTTCCACAAAATACGAAATAAGTAGAGAGATTTTTCGACCGAATTCCAAAATTTCAAAACAAGCAAATACAAAAATCTTATGCATCTATTTAACTCAGAGCTCAATTCACATCACCACAACACAAAGTACTAAAGAGTCCGCTGTATCAGTAATGTTCATGTATGAAAACACCAACTGGTGTCCTGCATTGATTTTGCTTGACGCCAAAGAAAAGTTTTTATATGGCTTTGAAGCCTCTCTAGCTATTAAAGGTCAGAAAAATTGGTTTTTGTATGATGGAAAAGTCGATAGATTTATTAGAGATGATGTAAAAAATGAGCTATTCACAATTGTCAGTCGAATTGCTTGCCAGATCGTTTACAGAGTTTAGGGAAGAAAATATGACCAGAACTGATACTAGCTTTGTAGATTGTTTGGCTCAAATGAAAAAAGCATATACAAAAGCACTCAACCAGCTTAGAAATGAGTTTAGGAAATTATAAATCTATATTTTTCTTCTTGCTGAGGATGACAAGCATAAAAAAATTTCAATATTTTTATAAAAGAGATTAGGAATATCGTTGTAGTTGAATATCCTAGAGATGCATATGGTGTTGCCGGGTCTGTTTCACTTTCAAAAAATCCTCAAAATATTAGAGAGCTCATTATTGACTATGTTAGAGTACATGTTAACGAGACATCACCTAAAATATCTGTTAACGAAACTAAAAAACTAAGTAGTAATCGTGATGAGACCGTCATGGAAGATCAAGAAACATATGCTATTATTAAAGATCTTAAAAAGATAAGAGAAATACAACAAGAGTTGTTAGAGAAATGTCGGAATATATGAAGAAAAATCGAAGCAAAGGAAGTGAAAATAAGCCGGTTATTCGAGAAATATATATTGGAAGCTTTAGAAACAGCTCGAGAGTTAGAATAGAATGAATGGTGAAGCATTTCAGAAATAGAAAGGGAGCACAGAGAACTAACGGAACTTTTAGAGGAACATAACATCATTATTTAGTAGACATTGGAATAATTTTTTTAAATCAATATTATAAATTAATGTAAAATTTGTACAATACATCAATTAACATCACAAGACTTCCTATATATAAAAATAAGCCGTAGCGAGCCCGCAGGTTAAATTTTAGCGGAAGATTTAAGTAAAAAACTCTCATTATGAGCTACCAATTACATTGTATTGTACCATATTTAGGCCTTCAATAGATTTCTATTTATAAAAATTCTTATTAAAACTTGGTTTTATTAGTCATGTTACAATTACAGGCCGAAGGTCTTTTAATTCATTCAAACTTATTGTGAACAAATATGTGCAGCTACTAGTAAATTCAACAAATTCAAATACTCAATCCCTTTTCATTACAATTTAAATAATTAAATTATGCAAACATACGTTTCCTATAATTGAAACTTATTTGCTTATTTATAACTACTTTTCACAAAAATAGTTTTGATATCTTGGGAATTATGTGGAACAGGATAGTTTACGTGCTTAAACCCTATTCTACTCTAATTATTCTATAAACTATCAAAATATTCATATAATATATTTTGGGCAACCACAAAGTTGTAACACATAATATAGCAGCTATTCACATAACTACACACATTTCTCTAAGTGACCTTGAATGAGGGACAATTTTTTTCATAAATCTAAAAATTATTGCTAATTTGTTGATATCATAGTTTTGGTCAGGTATCACCATCTAAATCTGTAAAATTTTGAAATTTTTTATTTTAAATTCACTAGAAGTAACTTAAAATTCAATTTAATCATATTTATTTTAAAAATCTTACCAGAATTTTTTATTGAAATTTTCAGTAGTTGTTAATTAGTTTACACTGAAATAAAAAATCACATTTTTAGAATATATAAGTTTTATTCGATTATGATACAGTATTTTGAAATGAAGTATACCTCATCCATTAGACGACCAACAGTCATTTCATCCATGCCCATCTTATCTGCTTTAATTGTAATAGAGCTCGATTCCCCAGTAGATTTTGATTTCGCATAAACATGAAGCAGTCCACTCTTATCAAATCTCATTGTAACCTTCACCTTCTGCTTTCCCGCCGGCATTGGACTAAGACCCTCAGTTGAAAACATTCCTAGCAAGTTATTCTTCGACGCCATCGGGTTCTCCCCTTGAAATATATTCCAATCTATACCAGTCTGATTATCTTTGACTGTGACAAATGTCTTTTTAAAAACACAAGGAAGTTTCGAATTCCTCGGAATTATCACAGCAAATATATCTCCTACCACATCAGTACCCAACGACATTGGCGTCACATCCCTTACCTCAATTCTTTCTATTGTCTCATTTTTATTCAAAATTGCCGCCTGAATAGCCGCCCCAAACGCTACCGCTTCATCAGGATTGATATGAGTAGATAGCATTCTTCCCTCAAAAAAGTTACTCACCATCTCCATCACGATTGGCATTCTGGTTGACCCCCCAATAAGTATGATATCATCTATATCTCTTTTCGGTTCAATACCCCCCACCTTCGCCTCAGCAATTGCTTTTTCCATGATATCAATCGTATTTCTAACTAAAGGTTTTACCTACTGTTCAAATACCACCCGGGTGACCCTAACCGACAAATGCTTATCCCCATAAATTCTCTCAACTTGAATAATATACTCGTCTGAAGTACTCAACCGAATTTTGGCCTGCTCGCATTGGAACTTAAGTCGGGACAGTGCTTTTCTCGCCTCATGGCTTACAGTAGTTTGCTCACTATTTCGAAGCATCTTTAAGTCGATCTCTTCTTTTTTCACAAATTCTAGGAGGCAGTAGTCCATCAAAAGTTGGTCGAAATCTTTACCACCTAAATGGGTATCACCATCAACACAAATTATATCTACATTATTATTTGTTACCTTAGCAATAGCAATAGAAATTTTAGTGTGGGTTGCGTCAACATCTTTTGGATTTGTGTTGGGAGAATTTCGAAAATACTTTTCCATCTCGTCATTGTAAAAGTTGAGGGCATCTCGAGCTATGCTGAGTGATTGGAAATTTATACGGTCACGTTCTGCATTTCGTTCAAATATGTGCTTCACTTTTTTAAATTCTGAGTCAAGGGAGTTCATAACATTTTGACGGAGTTCATCAGGAATGATTGATGAACCAGTGATGTCTTCCCACTTGGATGGTATGGCTTCTAATATTTTATGAGTTATGGCTTGGTGGATTTCTTCCAGCTCGGAAAGCTGTATCTTTTGGAGTTTTCATTTGTTCCCCGTATTCTTCCAAACATTTCTCCAAGAAAGATTCGTGATCCATGGCTACTAAGTAAAATTAGTAAATTGTGCAGTATTTTATGTCTAATTTATATGATGTATAAGCCCGTCCCATATAATAGCTACATATTTTTTTTACAAAATTACCTGACTTTGGTGGATCTTTGTTGTTGTTGAAAGTTGTGTACAATCAATAAAAGCATTTAATATCAAAGTAAAAGTGAAGCCGGTTTTTAATGGCTGTTTTTTTATGAGCGTATTGAGTAGAAATCATATGGTTACCTTCATATACAAATGCAAGGAAAATTAGAAGGTGCCAGCCAATTTTTGTTTGATTCTTAAATTTGATAGGTATTTAGCATAACTCAGCATGATTCAAGACTGCAAATATTATTTTCAGAGCATAAAAGTAGATTTTCTTTATACATACCTACGTATGAAACAGGGATCGGCTTGCATACCAGAAAAATATAAATATTTAAAATGCTTATACCAGAGGAGTTTTCCTAGTTCAGTTACCAAAACTCTTGAGCTTTGTAAGCAGCATGAAGTTTAAGTTTGAAGCCGCTGAAGCATACATTTTGAGCAAGTCAAATATTAAATAAACTCTGAGTCAAAAATGAATGATAACTTGTAAAATTCTTGTAACTTTGAACAGACAAGTTGGATGTGTCTGATATTTGGCATGAGTATTACTTGTTAGAAGGTG
>JAQIXW010000688.1:0-26083 GCA_034700685.1 Willowsia buskii
CAGAAAGTTATTTCGGCAAGGAAATTTTAGAAAAGTAGATGCTCTTTTATATGCATTCCCTACTCATTTTAGATTCTCCAAAGTCAACCAATTTGCTTGCCTGCAATACCTCCTTAACCACAAAGTATCTTTTTTATGTGGAAAAGAGGTTCTTTCGTCAATGATATTGCCTGAAATCCACACCGTCTCATTTACCCAGCTTGACTAAAGAGACCCTAGAGTTTGGCAAAAAGCAAACGAACCTGGTCAATATATCGTAAATACTGAAGGATACATTAAATACCAAGGCAGCCTTAATGCTTATTATTGGCAAACTTCAGGACTAAGCTTTTCAAAATATCAAAATTTCGTTTTACTCTACTGTAAAACTCATACACAGGAAAACAAATTAAAAACACTTGATTTTTTAACATGGATATCCCCATTTAGCTTGACCATTCGGATGCTTGAACATTTAACATTTTGCTCAATATCAGCTTTTGCATCGTATGCAGGACAATGTGGAAAATATATTTGTAGCTCACTTTTGTGTCAAATTCTTGACAGCATTTCTCTAAGTCTCGGAAATTCGATTTCCCAAAACATGACAAAAATACATTTCTGCGTGGTTCTTCAGTTATTTGGAGTATTTATATGTAATTTCTACAGCAACGGAATTCTGAGCGTTTTAATAGTACCCGATCGGGCTCCGCCATTCAAATCTCTTGAACAAGTGCTTGCAGCAGAGTACAAGATTTTATGGGATAATGGAGAAGCAGTATATCCGTGGCAACAATATGGAAAATCATTTGAAATTAGAGGTTTATCTGGCAAATTGAACTCTTGTTTTCTCAGGGTAAATTGGGGCGATCTAACCGACATGGATATTGCAAGGCTGCTTATTGGAAAATATTTACTTCGCACTTCCCCCTCCTTCCAAACGATGTATACTCTTCTATATAAAGATATTATAGTAAAAAATCTTTATATTGCAGAGGCAGAGTGCTACGTTGTACCAGATAATCTACGAACTGACCTTTTTTCGTGGAAATGTACACAATAAATCGGCAGTGGACGATGCAAAGTTATGCAAGAATTGTGGATAGTGGTTTGATGGTAATATGGGACAAATGGCAGGAAATGGGGAGGAGATTTTATTATAAAATTTCAGTGGAAGATCCAAATCCGAACAAAGTTGTACCTGGCGATATGATTATGTTACCGAGCATTATCGGGATTCTTGTTGTCTGTTCTGTAGTCTATTTTCAGGTATGGTATGTTTTGTAATAGAAATTTTATCTCATTCTGATTTCGGAGTCGAGGAAACTGAAGAAGAAAGTCTGAAAATCGCAACGAATGACGAAATTATGCGAAATTCCAAATTAGAACGGAAAAGTGACAACTTTGGAAAGAAAAATAATTGTGCATTGAGTGAAGTAAGAAATAAAATCTATGTGGAAGATTTGCATGAAATTTTATCAATTGAAGCGAGTAATATGACTACAAATGGAGGAGAACCAAGCAAAATCTTATCCCGGAGAGATAACAACAAGTTAATAGCTTCAGTGCAATTACAATTGAGGCGTCATTCTACGCATTTGGCATGAAATGATCATTGAATCCCCAAATTAGAATAACGTAAAAACGTGGAGATATTACAATTTTTAAAAATATTTAATTAAAGAATAAATTAGGAGAATTGTTAACAGCCTTTTCGGCTAACACCGAGAAATTTTGATTAGTACGAACGCCAGAAACAATTTTTACTTTATCATGTCCAAAAATTTGCTCTTCATTGTGGTTGTTGGATGAATAGTTTGGCACTTTTTCTTTCTCAGTGTCAGTTTGTCAGTAGCAGTTGTCGGTGCGAACTGTTTTACCTGTCATTTGTCATCGTAATTAATTAATTGGTATCGGTAGTCATATCGTATTAATTGTTCGAAAAGGTAAACCAGAGAAGATAATTTGTGTTTTGTAATTCTTTAAGTGGAAAGTCCAGTGTAATAGGTGACCAGTTTCAAAATTGAAGTGGTTACATAGATAAAAATAGGGAAATCTGAGGTTGGAGGTCTGAGGTGCCAGCTGACTGTCGGCGAAGAAAGCAAAGAGGGGAAGTTGGGGAAGAGGAAGACCAGAAGGGTTGAAAACCAGCCAAAGGAAGATGCGTTGAAGAATGATTTGGCAAGAAAAAATAATAATTTACTTACCATTCTTCTTACCATCAACCATCATGCCAGGTCACAGGTCACACGTTCAACGTTTAAAAAATTGACAAAGCTAGATGTTACCAGATATGCGAGATATTAGAGATAAGTATGAGTAGGTATTTACAATTTTTATGGCAATTCTTAAAATTTTAAATATTAAATGCATACGGCCAAACTAAAATTGAAAACATTAGAAAATTAGCAGAATTACATCAAGCAAAATATCGTCAACTTCTGTTGTAAAAGGAACACAGCAATGAGCAAGTATCTGTGAAAGGCGCTTTAGCAACTGACAAGTGCCCAGCATAGGAGCTACTGCAAACGTTGTTTTTAAATAAATAAAAACGTATCTACAGTTCACGTAAAATACTTTAAGTAGCCTCTATATTTTTTAATGACGCAGTTTCCTCGACGAAGAAAAAAAATATTTGCACTATTGTGAGATAAAGTTATACATTTGCAAATGCGCGGAAAAAGTATTTATTCTCGGCCTTAGGTACATAGAATCAGTAAAAAGCAATTTTGTATTTATTCTTTAGGTTTTACGTATGAGCAAGGAAGAAGAGGAAAACAAATTACGTATGCTTCAAAATGCGTCATACTGTGTGAAACCAATTATTACCAAACGATCGAATGGCGGATTTGTAAAGCAATTTAGGAACAGGGTGATATAAGCTCACTTGCGCAATCCTACTGAATACTCGAGTATAGTTTTTCGGGTTTTCCATAAAAATATAATTGAAAAATATGCTTTTAACCTCCACTGATAAGCAAAAAACAAAAACCTCCATATCCCACGATTACGTTTTTAATTTTTAAAATGTCACGAATAAATTATAAATGATGTTGCCTCAAAGCATAACCAAATTGAATGTATAAATTAAGATATACTTTGGTCAGAAGGGCTCTTTCCAAAAGGTGATATAATATTCAAAAATAATTAGGAAACTGTGTTTGCGACAAAGTTCTCCCCAGAAGAAATGAATGTCAGCAGTTTTTTCTTAGCAAAAGCTTCTTCTTTTTAGTATTGCTTATAAAATGCAATCAATTTTGTTATGCTGACGGCTTTATTTCAAACTTGAAGCTTAGCTGGACGAAAGAAAAATAAAAATGTTCTTTTCCATTTCAAAACAGGTGTGGGACTACTAGCTAAAGCCGTGCACACCACTCATTATCATTATCCACAAGATATCTTTGCACAATTGCCTGTACAAATATGTCTGCATTAACTGGCTCTCAACTAAAACTTTTATAGAGCGTTACGAAAACCTAACAATAATTGACATTTTGGATGTTCGAACTTTTCATCATTTAGCAAGAGCACTAGGATATCCCAGAGAGTGGATAACACGCGACGAGTATAGAAACACTCACGTCATGGATCTCACGTCATATCTTTTGACTCAAAATCTATTTAAGATTGAGGAAAAGCACTTTTCATATATTATCATAAGTTTGTTACGTGAGGTGGCTGGAAATAACATTTCTTTCTTGACTTCATCGAATATGAGTTCGGAAGGTAATTTTTTTTCTCTGCGACTTATCGAAATACAAGTTTGCGTTGACTTATGTGGATTTCAGAATGAAGTTTCGATAGCATCAATTTTCGTTTTTGTGTCCTCTGAAGCCTTTAACTTTCTTACGTGGTATTCCAACGAACACATCTCCTTTGATTATCTGCTCAATCAAAATGTATTTATTTCAAGAGACACTAGACATTTAAAAAGTGTGATTTTACAATTTAAATGCTGGAAAGATAAGTTATCTTATAGAATACAATGTTAATGAAAGATTTTAATCTAAGATAAAACTAATACTCGTGTCCACATATCACGCCTATTCCACCTGAATATTCACTCAACTTTTAAATAAATAGAAACGCGTTTACGTAAACTGCTCTGAGTAGGCTCCCTATTTCTGACTGATGTAAGTAATTTATTTGAGGAAGGCATAAATATTACATGTAACATGGTGAGTTATACAATCACAAGATATTGGAGAAGGCAAATTAGTATCTGCCTGTAATTTCTACCTGCTGAATATTCAATTAAGTTTTTCGGTTTTGATATAAAAAATATAATCGTTTTACCCATAACGCCTACACAACCAATATTATACGTAACTCACTCATTGTAAGTTCTAAGCAAATCTGTCCATATAATATAACAAATTTTTTAATCATGGCATATACCTCGAAGCCTTCTTGTCATCGTATCATCACACGTGGAGGCTTGACCGTAAATAATTGAAGTGATTATACAGAAAGCTACATTGGTCGAAAAAGCTCTATCCAAAACATGACATATTCAAAAAATAATAAAAAAACAGCGCTTTTTATGAGCTTGTTGACTTCGGAAGACATGAATCTCATTATATACGACGCTTTAAAAAGCTTGTTTTTGAGATATTACTTGAATAATAGATTGTATTCTGCTTTACCACGCTGTCGTCTTTATATCAAGCTGCAAATTTAGCAAGACCAATAATAAATGATAAATGTTCTTTTCTTTTCAAAGCGGTGCCCAGAAAGTGACGAAATCCCATAATTCAATATTTTGTAGCCACACTCGTCTCTCATAATTAATTTGCTGTAGATTGAATAACGAGTATAATCCATATTGAGGAACACAGATATATACTTCGACGGTAGATACTGCTTTGTGCTGCTAATAAAATATAAATGAAAAATTGCGCAATCCTAGACTCAGCTCCGTTTTTTCGTTAAGCAAACAAATTAAAACCAGGACATATTAGCATTCTGTTGTTCCATGAGCACATTCACAATTTCTTAGACTCTTGTCTAAACTTAAAAGCATCGATAGAACTTTATAGGGCTGTAATGTCGTCAAAAACATTCCGGGTGACATCAACCAGTAATATTTCCATCTAAACGCTTTCACACAAACACAGCCTAAAATTTTGTTTATTGTGCATTATTAATATAAAAGCTGTGTCCTTCGGAAAAGTATAAAAGTTTTTGGGAAGCTCTGATTTCTAAGCAAATAAAATCGAATTAATTTGCCACGCGTGTAGTCATATTATATAAAATTTTGCACAAGCCTTTCTTTCTTATCGTCCCACTCAATTTTCTATATTTATTTCGCAGCAATATATTATTAGATATAAGATTACAAATTTAAATGTGATCTAGCATACGCCCTGCTCTAACGTAATACTTTACTGTCTTATGCAGTTGGAATTACTACCGCATTACTACCGTGATATATTAATAGATTATTATCGTATAACATATTTTACGTGGGCTCATTCTTTCTTAAACATTTATGTAAAAAAGCATAGGTAATTCTTTATTTTTAACTCGGCAAAGTATTTTATTTTATACATTAAAAATGCTTCTCCTGTCTTCCTCCTTTCTATATATTATTGTCTAAGTTTCGTTTGTTCGTCCAAGTCAGGAATAAAAAATTCTTTAACATACTAAATAAGCTTATTGTGGTGCAACGATTATCTTTGTAAAATTTATCACGGTTCTCAACAAATCTTAATACATGTAATTTTCGCTAAACCTTAAAGAATAAAGACTCGTTGGGCGTCCTAAGCGAAGGAAAATTATACTTACATTTACGGAGCATTATATTTTCTTTCAGTTGAGTAGTCCTTTAGAAATATTAATTCCACGATCACAAGAAAAACTTTAAGACAAGCTTTTCAAAATGTCTTTGATTCAGGGAGTATTTAACGTGCATCACTTCGCTCAAAAAATAGTCCCCCTTCCTTACTCTTTTGAAATATCGCAGTTAAAAATGACTGATAATCCGTGCTACAAAAAGCAGCCTTACAAATTCTATAGAATTTACGCTCAGTGTAGCTTACTCGCCACTACCATATTTTCTATAATTCGTTTGATCTGGTTGTTCTTCAATTGGAATTCCTACACAATTAAAAACATCGACGAATCCATAATGTACTGCATCGTTGGTTCCGGTTTCGTCATCATTCTATCTGCTGTCTTTATGGAAACTGAATACAACAAGAATCTCCAGTTTCTTCTTAACGAACGTGTCAAACTAGTTCCTAGAAAGTCTCATGACAAATATTTAAACAATCTGTTGGAAATTTTCGCCTATGCATTGTCTTCTGTGTTTATATTTTGTATGTTGGGAGCGGCCGCGATTCCATTCGCATTTGCATTTGATCCCATACAAATAATATTTGGAAACCATTTTATATTGAAACTGGTAGCCTCAGTTTTGTATAGCTCGATGGCAATATATGGTTTCTTTAGTATTGTGTCGGCAGTTTTGTTTTGTATGGCTTATCTCGAAGGAATTTCTGCTTATTCAACTAAATTCCATTATGAAAAGTCAAGGAAGGAAGTATGGATATCGACTCTGACGGAATTTTTTAATTGTCAGAAAAGGTTTAAAACTGTGCACATCCATCTGACAATTTTTACAAAAGCTACAAACGTTTTCCTGTCCGTTTTGATATTTGCCGGAATATGGGTGGGAACGTGTACGGGATTCGCAGCACTAAAATTTCGGAGGAACATCAATATATTCACCTACTTGATATTGCCTGCTTTGACCTTATCGTGTTTCGCAGTAGCTATAATTCTCACATACATGGCAAGTATTACACATACAAATGGGTTGCTGTTTAAACAATTCTGGAAGTATCATGCACGCGATAAGAGAGCAAAAAGAATTATAAAAGCAGCAACCGAGATCGGAGTAAAAGTTGGACCTTATGGTATGGCGACAGCAAAACTAGGATTATCCATTTGTGATGATATTGTTCGAAATATAGTAGCGTTGCTGTTAATGATGGATTTTGACATGACGTGACTGCTATTGTGGTATCTGAATGCTGAGAAACTAATTGATTTGGAAAGTAATGTATTGTTAGCTTATTGGTAACTTTAAAAATTATGAAGCAATCAAATCACATAATATATTTATCAAGCATATTGTGACTGCACATTTACATGTGGCATAGTAGACTAATAAGCTATGATATAATTACACTTGCAAAACGCTGTACAATAAATTGTTCATTATATAATCAGAAGGTATGAGATAATAAAAAAATCAATTTTTGACTTAAACATTTGTGACTGAATTTGCAGCTTTTTGTTTCTTGGGATAATAATAACTTTCGATGATAAATTTCGTTCCAAAAATTCGTTTTTCCCTCTGAAAATTGCCTATTGGAGGATACGAGGATGTGTCTTTTAGACATAAGAAGGTACAACATCTTTTTTCCCAACAAAAACTAATTTTTACAGATACAATACTCCAAATTTGAAAGGCTAGTTCTGTTAATTCAACGTTCATATCACGTTTGTAAGGTTTGGTGTCTTTAGCCTCAATTTTTTTGACTCAAGTTGCGTTGACTCAACGAGCTTTTAACTCAATAGGTTATTTGACTCAACTTAAAAAATTACATGGTATGGATAATTTGGAGTTGCGATTAGGTTTCCAGTATTAAAAGTTCAATTACGAAATGTTTGAGAATACATGTATTTAAATATGTTGTGTTTTGTTCTAGATCAAGCAGAAAGACCGTGATTACTGGAAGGAGCAACATGAGAAGTATTCTTGTCCTGTGTAGAGGACTTCCAAATGGTGACACCGGTGACGGAGAGCTCCAACCTGTTATTATTTCCAGATCCAATAATTTACTTAATATTTCTAGTTTGTAATGAGCAGTTAAATGATAAATGTTGCTGAAATGTGATTCTTGAGTTGAAAAATCTGTTGTCTGTATTATTTCTACAAATTGTTAATTAATTTTAACCAGTTGATATTTAAGTTCAATAAATTCGTGTAAAATACATAGCTTTGTAAATAGTTGGAGCTTTTTGACTAGTGCAATCATTATTAGTAATCTATTATAATTGTAAATTTTACCTGCATTTCTCTAATATCCTGGGTTAATCATCGCATTGTGGTGTATTGGGGCAGTGTGAGAATTAAAGGTTTCACACAGGAGTAAAATAATTAACAGGACTCGGAGAAATAAGATGTGGCTCTAGTGCGTTGGATACATAACCTATTTCCACAAATTAAAAAATATATATAAAATTGAAGGTCGTACTAATTACTCATTAACCTGTTTTGAAACATTTTACGCGAATTAAATTATACATTTCGCAAACAGCAATAATATAAATTGTTTTTTGAAATAATTAAATATATAATCATGTAATGTATGAGTATGTAAAATTGTTATGACATTTCTTAACATTCTAAGTACTATATGCGGTCAGCTTACTTTTAAAGTAATTAGAAAATTAATATAATAGCACGAGGGAACACGTGTACAATTCATTAGCTTTGTTGGTTGTAAAAGAAAAAGAGAAAAACATCAAATTTTGTGCGTAAAGTTTTGAAAATTAAAATTGAAGCACACTTATTACCTATTATTGACCTAAATAATATATTATGGTAAAAGGATTAGCTATGAATAATATGTTTTCATCTGTTATGATATTTTATATAACCAAAAAATTAATAAATAGCTTGCCAATACTCGAAATGTATATTTCATTTCACAATACTCAATCTCGCCTACTGGATCATTTTAACTTCTTCTATTACGCATAACTGTCAATTTTACAAACTGAACCCAGCCCAATACACGCGCGGAGTTCCTAACTTCAGTTAACCTTCAAATTATATTTTACTATTTTTCGATTGCCCCGTAATATTTTCATATTATAAAGCTATGGCTGCAACACTAAATATTATACTGATCACAATTTTAGTTTTTGCCCCGTTTACAAAATCTTCAAACACCACCAACTACATTGAAATACCAGTCACATATTTAAATGGACTCGAAGAAATTTTGAGTCACATTTCCTGTCATCATGTGCACATCTTCTCCCAAAACGTCAAATACTACTTGGAATTCGTATCCTCAACATCTCACTTTGAGAAAACATTCACAGTAGCAAATGTAATTTTCCCAAAGATTGACGACATCTACAGGATACTTGGATATACAGTTATGTATGGAATTGAAATGACGAAACTCCTAATAAATGGCCAAATACGCCTACAACCTCATTTACATCCGCGACTGACATGTGTTGTTAGTATAGCTTTGTTCCAAAAGCCAAATCGAACATTTGAATTTGAAGCAGATGACGTGCACTACTATTTTCCTCCGGTGTATATAGCAGCTATGCACACGGCACACCTCATAAGTGGTACAGATTTTGTGCAAACAATTTATATCGAATTGAAGCAACGAAACGATTATGAGCCACAAATCACACCCCAGGAGATATATTCATATTTAAGTAAATCAGAGCATTTTAATAACAATGTGGGTGTACTTCAGTGCAAACCTAAGCATAAAGACAAAAACTCTCAAGAAATAACTTTGCGAAATTGTCTGCACAAATATTTCTGTATTTGCTGCCTTCCAATTCCAACTTTTATAGACCGTTACGAAAACAAATCATTCATTAACATTTTGGATGTCCGGACTTTACCTCACTTATCAAAAACACACGGATATCCCAGAGAGTGGAGTACCCGAGAATTGTTCTCAACAGCTAATGTGAATCTCATGCCGGATCAATTGACAAAAAATATATTTAGAAACGAAGGAAAGAACTTTCCGTATGTTATATTAAATTTGTTATTTGAAGCGGCAGCGAATAATGTTTCCCTTTACACTGGGTCTCGGGACTATATGTTTACTTTACGACATTTCGACATGCAAAATCGAGTTGACTTTGAGATAATTCGTGAGATAGTTCCGGTTTATGAAGCATCAATTTTTGTTTTTGTTTCCACCGAAACCTACAACTTTCTTACGTGTTATTCGAACGAGCACATCTCATTTAATTATCTGCTCAATCCGCTTCAGTGTAATTTATGGATTGGTTTATTTGCTTTAGTTGTGGCACTGGTTGGACTAGCAAATTTTCACAATTTTGGGCAAAGCTATTTCAACATCGGAAGTTACTCCACGTTCCTCTACTTCTATCGGATTTTGCTGGAAAATGCATCATCTGTGCCAAAACGTCTGGAAAAGCAGGACACTGTAAGACTGGTTCTGTCTATATGGCTACTGCTTGCCTTAATTGTGACGAATGGGTATAAAGGCATCGTTACAGTTGGGTCTGTAGCTCCGCCCCCTAAAACTACAATTTATAAATCTTTCGAAGACCTGAAATGCAGCGGTGACTATGAAACAAGGAGGGACTGCGTTCGTATCTTTTCGGATCTAGATGTCTACACTTTGAATTTGTGGGAAGAAACCGAGAATCTTTCAAATTCTATTAGCCTTTTGGATTTGAAAGACAGCTGCGACGGTTGTGGCACAAATTTTTATTCATATATTATCTGCACTTTTAGGAGGAGTATGGTATCTTTAAGTATGCCTTTCCTATCTGGCTTATCTGCGTTGTTGGATGGCCCTGATGAATCTAACGTTACGATACATTCTGATTGGCCAGAAAAGAAGCAGCATTACTGGCTATTGGACAGAATATACCATTGGCTTCCTCCTAGAACAGTGAATGGAGCGATGGTTGACCTTAGATCGGGAATCGAGTCGGAAATAGTTCAGTGCTCAAAGAAAAGTGTTTTCGTGGCTGAGTCGGCCTACATTAAAAAAGAGGAAAAGTACTTAGCTGCAAATTATCCATCCAAGCAGTTTTTTAAAGGAAATGAGACAATAGAAACGATACATATAGCTTGGCAGTTTGAAAAACCAAAGGGATCCAATTTACCAGCCAAATTTGTAGGATTGATAGAAAATGGGATATATTGGCAAGTTAAGAAAATATTTGATAGTCAATTATGGTCAGGTCAGAGAGCCAATTTTACAAGGTGGAACAGTGTGCAACTTTTGCAGGAGACATTGGTAAAGCCTTTGTCACTCTCTTCAAACATTCAAGCAATATTTTACGTATATTTAGCTGCTATAGCAACTGCTTTCATTCTTTTAGTAGTTGAGAGGATTTCAAATGGTTTCAATAAGAAGAGGCTTTGTGAACTTTGGATCAAAAAGAAATTTACCTTACGATTGTTTTGCTGGAAACGAAATGTATTAAGAAAGGTTCTACACTTTAAAACTTTTAAAATATAATTTATAATTATTGAGAAATGCCGAAACTTAATAAATACTACTGACCTGAAGATTTATAGTAAAAAAATATTAGACAAGGTAAGTAATACACACACAAAATAAACAAATTCGGTCTCAGGCGAAAAAAATACATTGAAATAGAATTGGATTTTTTTTCAAAAAATGTTTATATTGCATCATCCGTATTTATTGTTGATATAAATCCTATTTTGCAATATATATGCAATGGTATTATGGCTTATAATAATAGATACTAATTAAAATAATTAATTTCACGTTTCACTTCCTCATCTTAAATATAGCTAATGGATATTATAAGAAGCAATTAACATGTAATTAGTAATTAGATCTACCTTAAAAAATATGAAGCGCTAATGTTTTTGATTATGTTAAACAAAAAAGTGTGGAATCTCACGCTGCGTAGATTTGTCCTGTAAAAGTGAAAAGCCTTGTAGAAATACAATATTGTATGTTGTAATTGGGAATTTTTACATTAAGTTATATATGCTAGTAAGTATGCTATAAATATTTTTATAATATTTTATTTTGTAACATCAATAATCAATAGTATTAAATATTTGACACAATTTGTACACTGGATCTACTAAATAAGTTTAATATTAAGTGCAATAAAAATTTATTTATACAATGTGAAGTAATTCAATTGTTCCTACATCTATATATTTGTAACTATATACCCTCGGGCTCATAATCAATTCAGAATGTTACAAACACGTTACACAATATTTTTCATAAACATATTGATTTTTACTTTTAGTGTCATGAAAATGAAACCAGCCAGCATTGAAATGTGGCTAAGCAATCTTGTCATTAACAATATATTGATTTTAGTTTCCTCACTTTGCATGTTTTCCAAAACAAACACAGCTAAACTTAACAGAAAAACGCAAACCATTACTATGACAATAGAAAATAAATCATTATACATAATCTGGTCTCCTGTAGTAACAAACAAGTTAAGATTTTGATCCACTTTGTCAACATCATGCCAATATCTAAACGCTAACCCAGCCCAATAGTCCCATTTTTCAGGCAGCCCAGTTTCCAGAATTCTGGAATAGCTTTCCAGTATCCAATGCCGATTTGTCGTATAAATTTCGATGAACACAAACTTCCGAGAAAATATTTCTGGCAACACATAACACTCTGCATAGTTTCTTGAGACGTACTTAAGTATATGCTTCTTAATGACAATCAAATGGTCGCTTACATGTGTGTCAAATATTCCCAAATATTTCTGAGAAAGATATACCGCATATGCTCTAAACGTAGTATTACCTTCTATCATGGAATTAAAGCTATTGTTATGGAGAAATTTTAATATGTGCTTTTCATTAAATTCATCATAATAACTCTTCATTGGATTCTTAGAATCATGAAATGACTTCAAAATCTTATATCCAGCTGTGAAAGTTTCACCCAGGTTTTCAAATGGCTTGGGAGAATCAGGGACTGCCAAAATACTTAGAATTCCGTTACCATAAAAGTTGCACATGAACATACCAAAATATACTATGAAAATCATCAGTTTCACGTTTTGTAAATTCGATGATATGGAATTTCCAACAATCGCCCCAACTGTATCAAGAACTTTCCAACTTTCCCAACATGTGTTTGTCAGAAATATTGTAAATGTAATAATAGTTGTTATTGTGAGCATCCAAATCTCGAGTGTTAACGGCTCTATCCAAACATTAAAATCTAGAAGGTCGCCACTTTCAATTTTTGGACTTGTAAGGCAGTAAATCACTTTAGAAGAAATTATATCAGCAAGTTTAAAACCAGTCTTTTGATTGTACATATCCAACAAATCTTGCCCGTAGTTAGAATATTTGGCTACGTTGAGTATATACTGTTTACTTAAAGTATCAGAATTTGTATATTTCTCGTTTCCAAATCGTGGAATAATGTTTAAAGAAATGTTGTGAACTTTAGAGAGCAAAATTGTTGACATTATTTCTTTTGAACAATACCCAAAATCTATCGATTTAAACAGTAGATTCCAGCAAGCTTCCCGCTTCTTGCCATATTGATTATCCGAAAAGTAGCCCAAATACATCATCCGAACAATCGAATCAATTTTCTTTCCTCCAGCCAATCTTAACAACCGTCTGTGTAAGCGTTTGGGATCACTTAAGGCTCTTATTACGTTGTAGTCCAGTCGGTTTGTAGTAATGCAGTATCCATTGCAAATGACTGAGAAATGTATGGTTAACCTGTTGTTAATTTCCAACTTATAAAACACAATTTTGAGAGCTGGGACATTCTTGCTTCGATCTGAGAAGTATTTATTGAAGTTTATGATCTTAGAAGTGTAATATGTTTTTGGGGCTATGAATATATAAAGTGTGGTGGGATGCATCGAAAATTGATAAAATGGATAAAACATGGGACTCTGTTTTGTTGGAAGTGGGGTAATAATTATATGATTAGGCTGAGTATATTTGAAAGGGAAATGATATTCTAGAAATGAGCTATATTCTTTAAATAGCATGACACTACTTTTCTCTTGAAACACATTACAGTCACCAATGTTTATTGAATAAAATATTAGGTCAATTTCCGAAGATTTCGAAATAAATGTTTCCATGAGAGCTTGGATTAATTTTCTAAAAGCTCTGTCTTCACAAGGACACTGGATTGCGTGTGCTAGATAGCATATTCCTGCTAGGAAAACTAAAACACTCAGCGTCATGGTAACTAGACAGCTACTTAGTTTTTGAGAGCAACTTTCAGATATTAAATGTTTGGACTTGTATAATCAACGTTTTACTAAATGTTGTAGACTTAATGCAAGTTTATACAAGGTTTAGTGGGGAAAATGAATTTTATATATTTTAATATTATTCAAGGTAGCATTTTAGCAATTCCTATTGTCCCCCTTTCAAATAGTCTAATGTAAAGATTGTACGTAAATGCCAGACATTTGCATTGGTATTGTGCTTGATCCAATAAAATCAATATACAATTTCCGTTTCAATTCTTCATACAAAACAACAACATGTCGCACTATTTTTAAGTTCTAAAACTTCAGTATTTTTGCTTGTTACTGAATGCGAAAACAAAAAGTTAATTAAGTCAAAATACATACATAATATTTGCTACTTCAGTGAAAGTAAATGCCTTGTTATAAAAACGAAACGACACGCTTCAACATTTCTCGCACAGAGAAATTCAAACGAAATTATTGTATGTTTTTGGTTTGTAACCTTAATAGTTTAGCTAGTTTTTTTTGCTTTAGCAACGTCAAGTCGTATATTGCCAGTTTCGGGAAAATTTTGCTTTGTTAAATAATACAAATTTTATGGAGCAGACTGCATGTGTGTTGGTAGTTAGTAATATACTTACAAGCTCATTTGTCATGCTATCATAATATAAAACAAAAATCCATAATTAGATTTTAGGTCAAATGCGCAGATAATATGATGAATGTTGTTATGCATGCAGCATTAGATATATTGCTGGAGTATAAATATATTACTCACGTATTTGAAAACATGTTTTGTCATGTTATCACTTACGATTACAGAGAATATATATTTTTTCAAACGCCTCATAAGGCTATACTTAACGTGTCGTCCTTTTTAGATTAATCAATCTAAATGGATGCCAGTTTAACATGGAATATGAAAAGAGTAAATATTATATGTTTTAATACAGCTTCAATCCACGATGCTTACTTTCTTTAGAATTTTTTTTGTGAAAGTCAGATAATGTTGGCACCAAACTGCCGTGTCTCCATAATATGTTCATGTAATCTGGAAAGAGTTAAATAATAAATTGGCACTACACCATGATTTTTGAGTAGCTGTACTTGAGTGGCGACATTTTTTTGTTTGAGATCAGCAATCTACACGTTTAACAGTGTAGCACCGTTTAGATAGCTAATAAATTTTTTATGAAATCATCAAAATATTATCATAATCAGTTCTGTAAAATAAGCGTTCAGTCAAAGATCTGTAAAGGAAACATCTGGAGGGATATACAAAATAAAACTCCGACCTGCTCTGCTTCTGTTGATGTTTGAAAAGCTAGATGTTGATCGAGGTGAAAGGTGAGTTTTGGGGCAGAAAAAACAGATACATAACCCATTCTACATAACCCATATTATACATTACTCGCTCATTTTTAAGTTGTAAGCAAATGTCGCTATATCATATAAGGAGACTTTAAGAAATTTAATCATACCATACGCCTCAAAGCCTACTTCCTTCGTATCCTTATACCCAAAAGCATTACTACAAATAATTGAAGCGCATAAATAAAAAGCTACATTGGTCAAGAAAGCTCTTTTAAAAATATGATATATCCAAAAAATGATAATAAAATTTTATTGCGCTTGTTACCTACGGAAGACATGAAACTGTTTATTTACGACACTTTACCAAAAGCTTGTTTTTAAGATATTATTTGAATAATAGATTGTGATCCGCTTAGCCACGCTGTCGTCGTCTTTATATTGAACTGCAAATCTAATTCAACTAATTTTTGGATCGAGTTACACTGGTAAATTCTTGGGCACAGTATACTATGGATTCACAATGTTCTATGGAATGTCAAACTTTGTTACAGTTTTTACTCTTCCTCTGGTCTATTTCGAGCAAACTATCCCATTTTGTGGTAATTTCAAGTTTGAAACCTCAAATGAAATGGAAAATACCAGAAATAAAATATTTGGAGCACAATATTTCTACAGAAAATTTAAAACTGCGCAATTGCATTTAATTTTGCAAACTCAATGCATGAGTATGTTTTACTCTGTGCTAGTTTGTGTTGGAATATTTGTAGCCACGCTTAGCAGTTTTGCAACTTTGTAAATGTATGAGCATCTGAACTTTATGATGTACTTAATGATGCCTTGTTTGAGTGATTTGTCTTATAACGGCAATAATTTACACTCACTCAGGTGTTTGGTGTGCCATGCAGCCGAGGCGTAAAATTTAAAATTAAAATGGAGAAAATGGGCAAGGAGACGAGAATCACGAAAACTTTTGAATAAAGTGGATGATATTAAATTCGTCTTGGTTGGTTACGGCACTGCTACAGCAAGGTTGGGATTAGCGATTTGTGATGATACAATTCAAAACACAGTTGATTTACTGCTACTGTGTGATACGTTTTAAAATTTATATGAAAAAACCGATGTACCCTGACATCTAAATATCCTTAATATTTCGAGACATGAGACATGCTAATGTATTGTGGGTAGTTGCTGTGTTTTTATGTTGTCGTTTGCTTATAAAGCATTTTTGTACTATATTCATATGATTAAGCGTCTGGCATAATTTTTATTCTTACAATTAGTTTATCTGGAATAAAGTTTTTGGTGAAGATTTCAGTACAAGACAAAACTAATAATCGTGTCCAAATATCTCCTCTGCTACACTTGAATATTCACTCATATTTAAAAATAGAAACGTATTTAAAGAAACTGCTCAGAAAAGATTTCCAATGGAGTTATGCAACTTGTGTTGGTTAGACAACCACAGGAAAAAGCAATTGTTATCTGCCTTAGGTATCGGCGTATTGAATACTCTAGAAGTTTTACGGTTTTGGTATAAAAAAAATACAATAGTTTATCTCATACCGCATACGTAACCAATTTTAGGCAAAACCCACCCCATTTAGATTTTCCTCGTTTTAAGTTGCAAGCAAAAAACTCTATATTATATAAATATGATTTCACTTTGTAATATATATTTTCATATGTTCGTATCATCATACCTCAAAGCATAAAAGCATAAATAAAAAGCTACTTTGGTCGAAAAAGCTCCATCGAAAATACGATACAATTCAAAAAATAATGAATAAGCTACGCTGCGCTTATTGACTTCGGGAGACATGAATCTCACTCTTTACAACAGTTTAGCAAAAGCTTGCTTTTAGATTGCTTGTATAACTGATTGTAATCAACTCTGGCCCGCTAAAGTTATTATGTCAAACTTCAAAAGCGAGATGAATAAAATATGATAAATGTTCGTTTCCATTTCAAAACGGTTGCCCTGATAGTCACGGAAACCTCTACTTTAGCATTTTGTGTAGAAAACCGTATTGTCCGTTTTAGTTGTTTCGCTCTTTACCAGTTTTGTGATTGATTTCTTTTGTTTGGACTGAAATTGCTTGATTATTATTATTATTTGAAGTGAATCAGTGCATGAATGTTAATATTATTCAAGAACCCCACATACATCTCTAATAATTAATTTTCAATAGATTGAATAACGAGAGAAATTTATACGGCGACACGTACTTATATGCACTTCTGATTTAAAGACAAAAGCAACTGAAGAATTGTAGAAATATAGGGAAGAAAATTCTACACTTCAAAACGTTAACTATTGAGAAATGCCGAGACTTATTAATATGGAGATTAGAATTGTTTTAAGATTCGTAAAATAAATGCTTCAGATAAAGTAGGCAATACAAATATATTGTACAGCTTTCGTTCCAAGCTATGATATCGAAAAATGTTTACTGATTAAAATTTATTTCATGTGAGATGATAATTGCTAATGAGTGACAAAATTTTAAAGAAAGTTCTCCTTATGGCCACCACGAAATCTCTCGTCACGTTGATACTCATTATGTACGAAATGTCGGACTTCAAATTTAGCGAGATGGATAAAAAATGATAATTATTGATTTCTTTTTCATAATGGGTGCCCTTTTAATAGCGAAACATTTAGTTCGACATTTAGTAGCTAAAGCCCTGTATTCAACTCTCGTAATTAATTTTCCGTAGATTGAATAACTAGTAAAATCTTTATGGAGACAACACATATAAAACCATAGGTTATATTAGCATGCTAATGCTCCATAATCAAAATTTTTCAGGCTCTTGTCTACACATGTTTTAACTAGTTTGAAAGCGCCATAATTATCGAAGTTTCTTAAAGTTTACAAGTCAAAAATATTTGTTGTGACACCAGCCAGTCATATTTTCATCAAAAGTTTTTACGTACAACCCATTACTTTATTTACTGTTTATTATTTCTAAAAGTTATGCTCTTTAACGATATTGATTAAAAATAACTTCGACAAAAGTTTTGTTCCTCAGAAGGACAGTAGCTAAGTGGTGTATTAGCTAAGAGTGCCACTATTTTAATTTGAAGTAGAGAAAAAGTAGAAGTGTTATGTGAATTGTTTTTAAGGCCATGAGTCGTAACAAGAATACAATACATAAAAATATTAACTTCAAACATTATTTGTTTCGGACTTTTGCGTGTTCTTCTGGTTCTTCGTCCCGTGCCCCCCAATAAACTGCAACGACGGGAAATGTATGTGCAATCGAAAACAAGGATATTGTCCTTTAAATTTTTGAAAGAATACAAGAAATAAGGGAAAATGTCCTAAAAAACCTTATGATTCCTGCTATTCCATACAAAACTACCATAATCTAGTCTTTTTTGTTACATGATAAAAGTTTATTCATATTTTAAGAGAGCTTTCGTGCGACTAGTTCCTAAAAACGAAGACAAATATTTATAGCACCTACATAATGGCGTGTGCACGAGCGGTGTTTCAGGTCCATTCCCTAATTCAAAAATTTGTGCCATTTCCATATCGTGCTAGTATAACCGAACGAATGTTTACACCAAGCCTGCGTTACAATCAACCCAAACACAAATATTTCAGGTGTCTTGGTAGATCAAGTCTCTTAATAAGTACACTTGTTGGTTTGTATAGTATAATCTGGTTATTTTTTCACTGGAACACGTACGCAATTTTTAACGTTAGCGACTTAATACTAACGGCTTTGTTGGAATGTCTGTTGATACTCAACATACAGGCGTGCTTTTGCATATCTAAGCACAGCACACTTGTCGAGTTCCTTGTGAATCATCCGCTTATCCCCAAATCAGGGAAAGTAGTCCCCAGACTAAGGGATAAGGCTTTTATTCTATCCATTCACTATATATCTTTCACTCTACTTTTCATCATCCCATTTGGGAGCACATTATATCCTTGGGCGGTGACGTTGGATGTACTTCAACTACTTTTTGGATCCAGTTACACTGTTAAGGCTATGGAGTCTGTATACTATGGATTCGCAATGTTTTATGGCATGTTAAATTTGGTGTCGGTTCTTCTTCTTCCTTTGGCTATTATCGAACAAAGTATCACATTTTGTAGTAATCTCAAGTTTGAAACCTCAAATGAAATGGAAAAGCCAATATCACTTATATCTGAGGCTCGTTGCCTCTACAGAAAGTATAAAACCGTACAGTTGTATTTAATTTTGCACACGGAATTCTGTAGCATGTTTTACTCTGGGCTAATTTGTGTTGCAACGCTCAGCAGTTTTGAAACTTTGAAGATGTATGAGCATCTGAACTTTATGATGTACTTAATGATGCCATGTTCGGCAGTCATTTGTTACTTTACAGCAATAATTTACACTAAATTGTGTGATATCCCGTACAGTCGAGGCATACAATTTAAAGTCGAATGGAGAAGATGGGTAAGAAGTCGACATTCAAGAAGACTTTTGAATAAAGTGGATGATATTAAACTTGTCCTAGTTTGCTATGGGATTGTCAAATCAAGCTTAGGATTAGCTATTTGCGATGACATAATTCAAAACACGGTTGACCTACTGTTCATGTTTGGTGATACATTTTAAAGTTTGTAATGTAGAAAAGAAAACAGTAAGTTAAATATCCTAAATTAGTCGGTACGTGCTAATGTATTATGGGTAGTTCTTGTGTGTTTATTTTATTTGTTTAACAAATGTGATTCTGTTATATCCAAGTATAAAAATAATTACATAATTTTTTATCTTAATTTATAAGAGAAGTCTAACTAAGTGGGCAATAAAAATGTTTTCATTCTTTAAACGAATAAATAAACTTAAATGTTGCTTCAATTAATCAGAAACATATTTAATAAACAACTTTACCAGGTATATTTTCGGATTTATATTCCTATTATTGCATTTCAATTTACGAAAAACTGCACAGTGAGAATCAAAAATGCATTTAAATTTATAATAAATGTCGTTAAGAAGCAGCTGAACAACTTTGCACACTTGCCAAACACAAAACATTGAGTCTAGTTTCCTTACTGTTTATATTTTCTGAAAGAAACAAAGCAAACTTACGTAAACGCAAGTCATAACAACAATGCTAATTGACAATCGAAATCATCAAATCCAATCTGATCAACAGAGTAGTTACAAATAAATTAGGTTTTTTGGAACTTTCTCAACTTCATGCCAATACCTAAAAGATAGCCCCCAATGATCTTATTTTTCAGGTAGTGCGGTATCCAGAATTATAAAATTATATTCCAACATAAAACGAATACATGTTTCCAAGTTTCTCTTCTATACCACCTGAATATTCACCCAACTTTTAGATAAATAGAGACGCGTAAAATTATAAAAATCTGAAAATGTTTCCTGGCATAATTTGTTTAAAGGAGGGATAAATATTACGTATATAAAAAAATTGTGAGTTATACAGGTTATGCAGGTTATACAATCGCAAGTTAGTGGAGAAAGCAATTGTGATCTGCCTTAGGTATTTATCTACTGAATATTCTGGTAGTTTTTCGGTTTTGGTAAAAAATATAATAGTTCAACTCATAACAAATTTTATACAAAACCCACCCGTTTTAGATATAACTTATCTCAAGTTATAAGCAAAAATCTATATCATAATAGTTTTTATCATGTGACATGCATCGAAGTCTACCTAACTTCGTAGCATGACTGTAAATAATTGAAGTGCATCAATAAAAAGCTGCTTTGGTCGATAAAGCTCCATCGAAAATATCATATAATCCAAAAAATAATAGGAAACTACGCTGCGCTTGTTGACTTTGGAAGACACAAATCTCATAGTTTGCTACACTTTAGCAAAAGCTTGATTTTTAAGATATTACTTGAACAATAGATTGTGACTAGCATTGCTACGCTGTCGTCTTAATAACATTTCAAATTTAGCGAGATGAATAAAAATGTTCATTCGCTTCTCAAAACGAGTGCTCTGGTAGTGATGAAAGCTATTAATTCAAAATTGTGTGGCTAAAGCACAATCATTTTAGTGGAAGAACATAACTTTCTACGTAGTAGTGTCGTTCTTTTCAAGTTTTGTGCTTGGTTTTATTTGTTTGGACAGAAGGTTTTGTATTATTATTATTTGAAATGAAACAGTGCTTGATTATTATTATTAAAATCGCGCAACATCCATCTCTCATTCTTAATTTTCAATATATTGAATAGTGAAATTTATATTGAGACGCATACTTATATACTTTGACAGTAGAGTTGGCTTTCAGCTGTTAATAAATTATAAAAGAAATAAGTTGGGACTTCTTTGTGAACCCAATCAGTAATAGTTCCATCAAAAAGCTTTCGCATTCAGCATAATTTTTTATTTGATGTGCTTTATTTTCTAAAGTTTTGCCGTGAACAATACAGTTTGAAATAACGGAAAAAGTGATGTTTCTTGTAAACAGTTGGTTATGTGATGTATGTTTGAGAGTGGTTCCACAATCTGAAAGCATTTTATTGCTGGATAGAAAAGAGCCAAATCGTCAGGAAATTAATTTTGTAAAACCATGAGTGTTTACAGTTACAGGAATACATTTTCAAAATATTTAAGATTGGAAATACTTAAACTCACTTATGTTGGATATTTTGGTTTTTCTGGTTATTTGTTATGTGCCCTACTGGCTTTTGAAAGAATACAAGAAATAACGACAAATGTTTCTCGAAATAACGACTTTTATCATAAGTTACCATACATACCTAACACAGTCAAATATTAATGATTAGGTTTTAAGAACAAAAATAGTATATTTTACATATACAGACATATCATGGCGTGTGCACAAGCGGTGTTTCAGGCCCATTCCCTAATTCAAAAATTTGTGCCATTTCCATATCATGCAAGCACAACCAAACGGATGTTTACTGAAAGCTCACGTTACAATCAGCCCAAACACAAATATTTCAGGTGTCTTGGTAGATCAAGTCTCTTAATAAGTACACTTGTTGGTTTGTATCGTATAATCTGGCTATTTTTTCACTGGCGCACCTACACAACCTGTAACACTGGTGAGTTTATATTGATGGCTTTGCTAGAATGTCTATTGATTCTCAACATTCAGGCATGCGTTTGCATATCTAAGCACAACACACTTATCCGTTTCCTTGTTAATCATCCACTTATCCCTGAATCAAAGAAACTAGCTCCCAGTCTATGGACTATAGCTTTACTTCTATCAATTTACAGTACATCATTTATCTTTCTTTTCATCGTCCCATTGGGATTTGCATTATATCCGTGGACAATGACTTTTGATCCAATTCAATTGATTTTTGCGTCCAGTTACGCCGGTAAATTCTCGGGGTCAATTTATTATGGATTCACAATGTTTTACGGTATGTCAAATATTGTATCAGTTCTTATTCTTGCTTTGGCTTTTATCGAACAAAGTATCACATTTTGCGGTAATCTCAAGTTTGGAACTGCAAATGAAATGGAAAAACCAATTTCTAGCGTATATGAAGCACGTTATCTCTACAGAAAATTTAAAACCGCGCAACTATACTCGATTTTGCATACAGAACTCTGCAGCACGTTTTACTCTGTGTTGGTTTGGGTAGGTATATTTGTAGCAACGCTTAGTAGTTTTGCAACTTTGAAAATGTATGAGCATCTGAACTTTATGATGTACTTAATGATGCCATGTTTGGCTGTCATTTGCTTCAGTACGGCAATAATTTATACCCAATTGTGTGACATCCCATGCAGTCGAGGCTTACAATTCAAATTTGAATGGAGAAAGTGGGCAAGGAGTCGACAAACAAGAAGACTTTTGAATAAAGTGGATGATATTAAACTTGTCCTAGTTTGCTATGGGATTGTCAAATCAAGCTTAGGATTAGCTATTTGCGATGACATAATTCAAAACACTGTTGATCTACTGTTTATGTTTGGTGATGCATTTTAAAATTTGTAATGTAGGAAACAAAAACAGTGGATTCAAATGTCATTAAAAGTTCGAGAAATGTGGAACATTAGCGAAGGAAAATAGAATGTTGTTTAGAATTAGACAAATAATAAAACATTTTTCGAAATTTAAAAAAACTGAACTTTGCGGATAGACAATATATATTTAAATTCAGGAATATAAAAACACATTTGAGCCTATGAGCATTTGTGATATAAGAGCAAAAAGCAAAATCAAACCCTTCTAAATATAATGTAAAACATATATAACTTTGTGGTTAAGTCTAAATATTGAATATTAATTTATTTTTTCTAAAAACCAAAACATGTTTTGTCATAATAAATAGTAGTTATGTCTACAACGCAAATATCTTTAATCGGGTATCCCTTAAAGTTTTCTAATATCTATCTAATATATTGTACTAATATACACTGCTGGATGATTAAAAAAAGTAGCTCATTTTGTCTAATTACTAATTAGTATTAAAGCACATTGAAAATATATAACATTGTAAATAAACATAATATTTGTCACTCTACACTCGATTATTACACTACCAGTATTTTTAATGGTACTACGCTTATATCATCATCAGGCCAAAGAACAGAAATAGTGGGCTACTGCGTACATATTAATTCACATCATTAAACCGCATCTACTGGCATATTTTTTTCGCATCTCAGTTGTTCTCCCAAGTTAAAAAACCACTGCTATATACCTTTCTCTCGTAGAAAACCATGGCTACTAGACAACGAATGCTGATAATTTTAGTTCTCGTCTCGTTTACACAATCTTCAAACATCTCCAGGAATATCGATCTCCCAATTACATATTTGGATGGATTTGATGAAATATTGAGCAACATTAAATGTCACCATGTTCACATCTTTTCACAAAACGTTCAATATTATTTGAATTTCTTATCCTCAGGATCTCATTTCGAAAAAACGTTTACAGTATCAAATGTATATTTCCCTAAAATGAACCAATATATCATAGACAAATTCTTTCAACTCAAATATCCAGATGAGTTTCAAATTATGGAATACAAATATGTAGAAATGTTACTTTATTTAAATGGCCATACACAACTACAGGAGATTCCACACATCAGGCTAACATGCTTTGTCAGTATTACCTTGTTCCAACCACAATCCTGGAAATTTGAGAATGAATATGCACACGTCCTTTGGTATCTACCAATATTTGTGGCATCCATGTCTACTCGAAATCTGATAATTAGTACAGAAATTGTGTATACAATTTATGTCGAACTGAGACAGGAAAACGATCATTCGCCAGAAATCACAGCCCAAGAGATATACTCAAATTTAAGTGAATCAAAATATTTTAACAACAATGTTGGTCTAATTCAGTGCAAAACTAATTATAAAAACGAAATTTCACAAATGTCCTTAGAAAATGTCTGCACAAATATGTCTGTATTTACTGCCTTCCACACGCCACTTTTATAGACCATTACGACAACCAATCAATCATTGACATTTTGGATGTTCGAACTTTTAAACATTTTGGAAGAAAATATGGATATCCGAGAGAATGGATGATACACGAACAGTATGGGGAAACTGACGTTGATCTCACGCAATACCAACTAACCAGAAATGTATTTAGCTTAGAAGGAAAGATATTTCCATTCGTCATATTAAATTTGTTGTGTGAAGTGGCTCAAAATAATGTTTCCCATTTAATTTCATCGGATATGAAGCCAAGAGGGCATCCTTCTTCTATACTATTCGTCAACATGCACACTCGCATTGAATTGAGTGGATTTAAGAATGAAATTTCAAAAGCATCAGTTATCGTTTTTGTTTCTTCTGAAGCTTACAATTTTCTTACTTGCTATTCAAATGAATATATCACATTTGATTATTTGCGAAATCCATTCAAGTGGGATTTGTGGGTCTCTTTAGCTGCTTTAATTATGGCACTGGTTGGGCTCGCAAATTTTCAGAATTTTGGGCCAAGCTATTTCAACATGGGAAGCTACCCAGTTTTTCTCTATTTCTATCGGGTTTTGTTAGAGAATGGACCAACTCTGCCAAAATGTCTGGAAAAACCGGACAATGTAAAATTGGTTGTGTCGATATGGCTTTTGCTTGCCTTAATTGTGACTAACGGATATAAGGGTATCGTTACAGTTGGATCTGTAGCTCCGCCCCCAAAGACAACAATTTATAGATCATTTGGAGATTTGAAGTGTGACGGTGAGTTGGAATTGGAAGGCGGAGGCTGTGTTCGTATCTTTTCGGATCCAAATGCAGAATGTGCTAACTGGTGGGAAAACTCTATTAATATTACAAGTGCTGTTAACACTTTTGATTTGGAAAACATTGGGGAAGCTTGCTACACAAAATTTTATCTATTTATTACCACGATTGCTTTGAGATATAAAGTGACATTGTATCAGAATGAGCTCAGGGATCCTAACGGAACAAAACAGTCTGGTTGGCCGGAAAAGAAAGAATATTACAGGCTTGAAGACCCAAAATTTCATTGGCTTCCTCCGCGAACGGCGAATGGGGCGATGGTTGACCTTAGGTCGGCGATTGAATCCGTAATAGTTCAGTGTTCAAACAAAAGTGTTTTGGTGGCAGAGTCCAGCTACATAAACAAGGAGGAAGAGTACTTGGCGGAAAATTATCCATCGAAGCAGTTCTTTAGAGGAAATGAGGCAATCGAAACGACGCAAATGACCTGGCAGTTTGATAAGCCCAAGGGATCCAATATTCCTGCCAAATTTGCAGGATTGATAGAAAATGGGATATATTGGCAAATTGAAAAGATGTATCATCGCCAAATTTGGTCTAGCAAGAGGATCA
>JAQIXW010000689.1:0-26068 GCA_034700685.1 Willowsia buskii
TAAAAGTCTACGTAGATATGTACTTCCCGTATATTTTGTTTCTGTTGAATTAATTAATTCATACAATAAGCACATATATGATATATATAAGTTTATTCATTCAAAATTGTCATAAATAGCACAACGATTTCTTACTATTATATCATAATGATCACTCATTCTCACTGAAACATATTAATTTTTCCCTGAAAAATTTATTGAATTTGAATTGGTAATAGTATTGTACCAATGATTGTGGAATTTGGTTTGTATGAAGTTGTGTAATATGTAAAGCTGACTTTTTCTACCGCATAATTACTAGTTTTTCCAACTCAGTGGAAAAAGGAAATGAATTTGCATACTATCAACATGGAAAAGAATCTTAATAAGTTAGCAGTCAGTTTTCTTTTCTTGAGCTTGCAATGGCTTGCAGAAGTAAGCTTGAACATTAACATTGAATTTTTCCGCAAGCCGACAATGTAGCACGAGTTTTAAGGTATAGATATCAATTGTGAATTTCTTTTAGGCTCTTGTGTACATGCATATGTAAATGTCTATTCATTTATTGTCAGCCAGTCAGCATCATATAAAGACATAGTGATATGCATGCACAAGTATGGTGAAAGCCAGAATATTATAAGCGGAGAGTTCTCTTAGTTAGAGCAGGACGGGTCGATTATCTGAACCACTACTGATTATCTGATGCTTTGCTTTCTCTAGCTTTCTCCATTGACTTTCTCTCCTTGTGACAATCAACGGCTTACGATGATGACTAAAGTTTCTATAAAAAAAAAGTTGACGAAAGTGTAAATATAGTACTCCAGCAATGCAGACAAGAGTATTATAGTTGTTCTTCAGTCTGGTGATAAAAATTGATGAATCGCAAATGAGCGTGTAATATTTTCTTCCCTTCTGTGTTCTTCGTATTTATGTACATTCAATGAAATGAGGAACTACTTCCTTTCACCTCCCTGAAAAACCTTGGCATTGCAGCAAATACAAATAGTAGCTGTTTTATTTGTCCCGGTTGTTCCTTCCTTGTCGTCAGTGTAAATTAAGCGTGAATTTTTTGGACGATAAATCATCTTGACCTTAATCAACTTTTCCCCAAAAACATAGATAATACATAAGCGGGTGCATTGTTTTATTGTGAATTGATACTCCATTTTCATAAACGTATACTCACATGCAGCAACACCACCAGCATTATCACCGTCATCATCATCTTAGGCGGGGTAAGTATAGTTAATAAAATTCAAATTGTGTTAAATTGTTTATAAACTTACAAAGAGTGTCCTTGTGACAATGCAAGCAAATATTGAATATACCAAGCAAGTAGTAAGAGTGGTATATATATATTTCAAGTTGCGCAGGCAAGTTTTTCCATAATACAAATATGACCAATATTAACTTAAGTTTATACGTGATAGAGTTATTGCGTTAGAATAATAAAGGGTTATGGTGAGTAGTGAATGAATTTAGTTAGATGTAAAATGTAACATAATGCACACGAGTTGGATGTATACGAATGAAAACGGATTAAATCTATGTGAGCTTAGGAGCATATATATTTAGGTACTTATTTCTTGATTTAGCATCCAGCAGCAAGGCTAGAGAGTCAATATGAAAATATAAGTAAATATTTGAAAAGGATTGTTCAATACCGAATACAATTCCAAAAACAGTGTTCTTTCTTGGAAAATTGAATATAGCAAATATATGGAAAATATTAGGAAATCTTATTCGTTTTGTTTTCGTACCATTTAAGAAGTAAAAAGGTTTAAGCATAGCATCAAACTAACTTGTCTGAATATTTGCATCTCTGTCAGTAGGTTGCTCTTCTCGTTTTATTTTATGATTAAGGTAGGACGATAACGTTGCGTATTTCTATATGTAGATA
The DNA here is from genome assembly GCA_034700685.1 of Willowsia buskii. Classification (NCBI taxonomy): domain Eukaryota; kingdom Metazoa; phylum Arthropoda; class Collembola; order Entomobryomorpha; family Entomobryidae; genus Willowsia; species Willowsia buskii. Next base: position 1,880 of record JAQIXW010000689.1, read on the forward strand.
TTTATAGATATTCAATTCTTCATGCATTGGGTAACAAAAGTATAAGATTAATTCAGATAGCTGCTGCATTATTGATATTATATTACATGACGTTTTGTCCACATTTGGATTTTTTGGATTTGTCTACGACAAATGTGATAAACTGAATATTATAGTATTATTGCATAAAACCTTCAGAAAGAGACACCTACACAGTATAAATACTCTTTGATGTCATTTCGGCCTGTCACCATCTCATTGAGCCAAAGTCAATAATACAGAGATTTACTACATAATTCCGTTTTGCAAGTGCGGCTTTACTCCAGACTGTGAGATGAGATAAGTGCAAGGTTGTTGCATACGACTAACCAAAACACGGTTATTCATTATCTATAGAACATAACATATTATGCTTTCATCTGAAGTGAACTGAGAATATAGGTTTGGTTTATGATTATTATTATGTAATACTGAATATACTCAGTCAATCAACCATGAAAATAGAAAAATAAATAAATGCATTTTGAAAGAAGTATAAAGAATAACCCGACTTTATTCTAGTTGAACTTTTTCAAAACGAATAAAGTATTTTCCTATTACATTAGTAAACTTTCATTTTTACTAGCTTATACTCTCCTTCCGACTTCCAAGATGTGGCTTTACATCTTGCACACATTCGTGTAAGAATCATGGGCAGTGTTAGGAATTGATGAGCATTTTACACCGATACATGGAGATGGAAAGTACATGTTATGTCTTATGTCTTGTTTCATGATTTTGGTAATCAAAACTACACCACACTCGAAAGTTCATACACCTGGTTAGTTGTATAAGGTTATTCAGCTTTGCTACAAAATATAGAAACATAAAAACATTACGCATCGTATATCCTATGTGCTGTGTGAAGTGGTTTTTATATGACTTTTAGTTATTGATGGTATTTGTATCGGTGTTTGTTCCTGTATGTAGTTTGTGGCTTCGCGAGATGCTTTTTTTGTTATATGTTGTAGATGTAGGTGTATGCTCAGTTCACATCTATTTCATGCATTTTTGAAGAATTCTATGCATGAGCAGGATAAGTCATAAGTTCATCGGTATTTTATTTAGTTGTCTGTGCTTCCTATAAAAGAACAATAATTTATTCATCATACCATACGGACGGATGGTACTTACTTACTGCACAACCGAAATGTCATGTCCACCGTACAATTATATGATTTGAATGTTTCATGAGTTTCTTCTGCCACGATTTTCCTCGCAATAGTAAACCCAGGCCAACGCTTTTTTACACTAGATAATTTTACAAAAGGGAAAAATAATGAGTTTTTGAAATGTGTGGGATAGTGGGATACACACGTTGTAAAGAGACGGCGATATATGGTCTTAGGATATTTGAGTGAGGCTTATTTCTCATAAGATGATATATACAAAGAAGAAAACTGTATTGCAGATGTGTGCTGTGTCGGTATCAGTATCACTTGAGATCTCAGTGCAGTGAGATCTGTTGTTTAGTGGTTGTTAGTGCCATTATGGCAAATCACAATATTTCCTGTGAGTTTATAGTGCATGCAAATTACATTCAGTCAAATTGAATACACACAAAAAAGGATTGCCGAATCCAGTGCTTATTTTTAGAATTTGGCTTTTAAGTGCATACTCTAGATATTTATTGTCTGTCAAGCCAAATGAAATGTGCAAATGAGCTTTACATTAAACTTTACACATCTTCATTACAAAACATTAAACTATTAAACTAGTTCGACCTTCAGTAAACGTAAAATGCATTAAATTGCCAGTTTGATTGACAGAAGTACAATAGGCAATAATATGTGAAATTATTCATTTGTAATATATGAAGAAACGTAAAACTAGGGAATTATCTGTTCACGTAAAAGAGCAATAAAAGGTTATGGTGTTTTTAGCTAATAATTCGTTCGCGTGTAATAGTTGTGCAGTTCAATGGCAAGCGGCAACATCAATCTGTGCTAGACTTCTTACTACAAAGCAACAAGCATAACTTATAACTCTACTTCCAAAGTTGTATTTTGGACTAGCTTGTTTTCTGTTATTCTAGTGGCGATTTTTGTTTTTGCAAATCATCCATTTTGGAAATGGAATACCTGCAGCGATGTTCCCCTTTGTACGTAACGTTTCCTTTTATGTCTTATTGCTACATGCATATTGCCAAATACCAAACATCTGCAACAAAAGTCATTTCGTTGCGACTTTGTGTTTCCAACAAAGCTTATATATCTATATCTATCTATCGCTCACAACTTAAATGTAGATCCTTTGCAAAGTCGGTTTTACATGCATACCGGAATTAAATAGTCTTCATTATTCCAATTAAATCATTAAATCAAGTTTATTATTAAAGCATAATAACATGTTTTTAAAAGAGACAATAGAATTCCTGGAGAGCATTGCAAATTGGCGATCTTGTCCGTCATTTTCTCAAGAGCACTATGATTGCTAGCAATACTTTCGCCGACAGAAATGCTTATTTGTTTTGTTCCATTATGTACCTAAACTAGACAACCTAAAAACCCAACTTGCATACTTACTTGTAGTGTGACTCGCGGTGTGCAGTATCTTTATTGAATACAGTACAGTAAGCAATGAATGATGTAATGATGTGACATAACAATTAATTCGGAACTAAAATACAATTCGACGAAAGACAGACACTTCCATGATTCGTTCGCCACAGCGCATACGGCAAAACTTCAACCAGGCATGAAATTAACTTGCATAATATACTATTCACTATTCACTGTTTACCCTTATCTGGGTCAAGCGGGCGAATGCAATGAGGATCGCGAATTTTGAAGTTTTGCTTTTTCCGATTCTGTCTGCCAATTTGAAATGGGTGTTGATTTAGTTGTAAATGTACATGCATAACATAATAGGATTTTAATGAATATGTTAATATTGTGGTGAGATATCGACAGCAGAATTATAGACATGCCAGGCGAAGATTAGACAATAATGGAGAGGGATGCATAATAAACATTTCTGTTATCTTGACAGCACATTCCGTGCCTGATGCTATTTGTTGCTCTTTGTATAATACAATTATTGCATCCAGTAGTGAACATATAATTTACATGCCATTGAAATACGCATTTTTGGCTTCGTGACTTACTTTTGTTTTGTGGCACGCAATAGTCAGTACTCAAGAGCTCTGTCAATTCTCAAAGGACTAAAAGAATGCTAATAATAAATAGCAATATAGAGCAGTGAGGACTAATGTTTTTAGTTGCATGCTTTAGTACGTACTCTGTAGTACATCAGCTTTCCTCAATGGTGTTACAAAGAAGTTGTAGGAAATAGTTTTGATCTATCTACGTAAAAAAATATCGTGAGAAAACGCTTATTGTTAGTGTCTAAAAAATGAGATTTCAGAGATGTTTATGAATTTTTGCAAAGACGTTTACTTTACATAAAACAGATGTACAGCAGGAAAACAGACTTTCTACTCGTGTTCATGTTTTGTGCCAAATTGCATTGCACCATTATGATCAAAAAGAGCCTTTTGACTGCTGGCCAACAGGCCAACTGTCGTATATTTCCAGATATTTTTCAAGATCCCTGTTATTTTAAGCAAATCAACAGAACAGAGGCTTTTGGAAAATACATATTTTGGAAAAGTTTGTGTATTTATGCACAGCAATGAGCAAATTAATGCGAAGCGGATTCCAGTGTCTTGTCCCATTAGTATTTCATTGTAACACTCTTTAGATTAGAGTAGTTTTGCAAGTTCTGCTGGCCTTGATATTATTTGCCTAGCATGCGCATTATTTATGTCACTACACGTAGTGGATAGATCTCATCTGCAGAGCAGAAAACTGTTGAAACCCCTGACGAAATTTTTTATTATTTTGAACTACGATTTAAAACTGAATATCAATCATCAATAGCACCGTCTGCTTTTATTATAGGTATGCTTAAACTAAACGCTTCTTCTGAGTGAGTAGTATTGTAATGTGACTTAAATTTGTTTTTCAAAAACGCTGATTTGTCTTTACTTGTAATTGTTTCATTTCATGATGAATAGCCCAATAACATACAATAAAGTAAGATTGCTTTTTTGGTTCTTGCACATACAACATATATTATTTGAAAATGGAAAGATTCACTTGTCTTCTTCATGGCCAATGCCACCACATCAACATTCACTAACATTCATTCTCAAGCTATTTGAGTAAAAGCACATACTACGTTATACTAAATGTCAGAGATCTTTCTGCTATGCACTATACACTCAATTACATGATACCTAAGTTGAATACACGGGGTTTTAAGTGGTAAAAATTCTTTATTGAGGCACCTATTAGAGCTAAGAACTAATTCGTGGAGAAAATTATGATGCATGGCGTTTTTAGGACTTAACGTATATTGCATATGCTCAGCTCATTGCACATTCAACATTTTCCTGTTAATCTATACTTCTTGCAAAATATAAAACGAATTTGCAGATAATTATGATATGTTAAAATGAAAATTTATTAATCTCAAAACAAACGATTTTATATTCACTCATGCCATGTAAGAAAGGATATCTAATTAAAACACACAAATGAAACAATGTTAAGATTATAGTTATCTAATCGCATATCCTATCTAAAGTGTTCGATCATAACATTCAGATGAACTACCTATACACTAAAAATCGTTGAAAAGTGTTTTGAAATTAAATAACCTGTTTTATTTTTTGTTTTTACTGTGTATTTTAGGAAAGATTTGCACACACTTTCTTCTGCAAAATTTTCTCTTGATGCTGCTGCTGCTTTAAAATAAACCTCACCGCAGTAGTTGCCGTTCTGCCCTGCATCACTTTCTTCTTATTCTCTTCTATTGAAGTCAACGGGGGAAATTAACAAGAGATATATTTCTGCTTTCGTTCGACACTACACAAGATTGCTTTCATCACCAGCACTGACAGTATCTAAAAATCACTATTGCCATAATTAACGAAACAACTGGCGCATCATATATTATGCAACTTTTGAAATCTTCCGTCAAAGTCAGCACCGAAGCTCCAGTAATTACAATGCAATGGCTCCTCAACCGAGTTATGTTAGTAAATAACACTGCTTCACTTTTGCACAAATCTTTTTAACCACGTTGAATATATTTATACTGTAACTGCTTTGCTTTTGATTTAATTTAACTTAATACCTATATATTGTGTCTATTGTGTATAATTTGAAATACTAAAGTTGTTTCCTCATTTTCAACAAAAAGCATTACATTACATGATTAGTCGAATTTTATCAGTCATAAACTTTCTTACATAGCTTTGATCTTCGTACGTATTGTGTCACAGAACTAAAGATAGATAATGCGCAAATCTTAATAGGCTCATATAGTTGTAGGCTGAATCTACTAGTAAATAAATACAGTATAGAACATCACAGTTTTATTATCATAGTTTAGTATAATGTTTGAAAATCCATACATTTACTTAATGTTTTCCATAAAAGTGAATGATCATTAATTTAAGAAAATCATGAATTTCGAGGTATTCTACCTTCTTCTCAGTTAATTGTTATCTTATCTTTAATTTTTCAAATGTTCTCATATCATTTAATTCCAAAAAAAGTATGACCAAACGGAGTTTTCCCCGTTTATTATGCATCAGCTTAAAGTATGGTTATGGTATAGTTCTAACCTCATTTTAAAAGAAGTTCGTTGACACTTTGTATTCCACTCGTTGTCAGACTTTCTCGGTTTCGCAGTGTGAGTGTGAGTGTGACACTCACTCACCAGGTCACCTAAAAGTAATTAATATTTACCCAATGTTTGATGATACTACGTTCTACGTTTCGTTTCAATTCAGTCCGCTTACTTTTGAAAGTTATAAATATAATATGAAGTGCCTGACTACAAATAGTATTGATTTTGCTAAACTTTTTATATTGCAGCGGATTAAAGCAGGTTCGCTAAAAACCCTTTCTCCAAACATCCATAGGATTCATTTGTTTGTTATAGTTATTATTTTCCAGTAAATGCAATCATAAAATATCAGTTGACACTTCACTTCGCAAATGTGCAAAGAAAATTCTCGACACAGGAACACGGATGTAATGTCATTAGCCCTAAAATTATTCGGTAGTATATTGTGAAGTTTTACCCGTATTGTGCAGCATTATTATTCATTTTGGAACCGTCATAAAGTTGCATAATATGTATGTTAGTTCTTTGTATATGTAAGTAAATACAACCAATTGTGCATAACTAATAAAGATGACAAACAGTGATCAAATGACATCATTGAATAATGAATCATTTCAACAAGGCATCCTACTGCAGATTGAGGATCACCTTAACCTGAACGGGTTGGGCAGTCGTAAGTCAGTACTTGTTGATTTACTGCCAAAATAAAAGATTTTGTCATTAGAAAACTTATACTAAATTTTAAACTTGACGATATGTGGAAGAAAGCTTTCACTTTGGGAAGAAATGAGCAAACAACTTCATATTATTATTAACTGCTAACTGTGCTCATCACAGAAACCGTACACACAATCATGACAGCTATAATAAATATATACATGTCATCATGTTGATTTCAGACATGGAGAGTGAACCTCTGGTGACAACGAAACACAGTCGGACGATGAATTACACCTCAGAGGATGGGTCTTCCATCCTCAGCCCAACTGGCATCGAACATGACAACCTTACATCCGGTAATGAGAAGCCAAATGAATCGGAGAAGTTCAACTACACCACGTTGGAAAGATTTCATGAAGACGCGCTTCAACAGGTTAGTCGTGAAAGTCATGGGTGAAAGTAGTGAAAGCACTCAGTGTACAACTTTGGACATATTATTATATCAAATCAAATTGCAGCATTATACTTATGTTTTAAATCAAATATAATCATGAGTTTATGCACGTTATACCGTTAGGTTGGCCATGGGAAGATGCAAGTAATTATCTTTTTCGTTTGCGGTCTGGTGATGGCAGCCGACCTTGCAGAAATACTTGCGTTGATTATGTCCTCAAAGAGTGCTCAATTTGAGTTCTGCGTGGACGAATCTCAAAAATCATGGCTAGGTAAGCGATAATACATACCTACCTAAGTTACTTTAGAATGTTTCAAAAGTTATCTGTGTTTTGCGGCCAACGAAATTCTTTATGGCTGATTTTTATCCTTTTTTGTTTTTATTCAACTTTTTTCAGTTGGAGTGACGCTGCTCGGAATGGGAGTTGGTTCTATATTCTGGGGCAGCTTGGGAGACCGTGTAGGTCGTCGCAGAGCCCTCATATATTGTCTTGGTGTAGGCTCAATTTTCTCTGGGGCCAGCGTGATAATGCCTACAGAGGGAACATTTTTGACGGCCAGAATTTTTAGCGGATTCGGGTACATTGCTTAATCTCATCCTTATGGTTGTATTTTGTATTGTATTTTTGCAACTTTCACTACCCTTTCTCTTGACTCTGATTACAAAATTGGTATATTTTTGTCTTAATTTTAGCCTTGGTGGTTGCATGCCACTAGTTGTGACATATTTCTCCGAATTCATTCAGGAGAAAAGAAGAAGAGTGGCAATCGCCATATTGTTTCTATTCTGGCCTCTAGGCGCGGCTTATGTAATAATGATTTCATGGTTCATTCTTCCATCAACCGGTAAAAGGCATCATAAAAGTATTTATGCATTAGAAGATTATGAACTTTTATAGCTTATAAGATTCCCTGTTTCCTTTCCAGGCTTTCACTTGAGTGAAGAATTGAAGGAGCATTTTAGTGCTTGGAGGAGACTGCTTGTAGCAGCACTTGCTCCAGAGCTTTTGAGCTTAATAGCACTTATTTTCATGCCGGAGGGCCCGCTTAATCTAATGCATAATGGGCGTGATGCTGAATCGCTAAGTGTTTATAAGGTAAGCATTTTGTAAATTCAATATTTGCTCAACATTATTTTTGACATTTTTATTGCTGTTTTTTTTTCAAATTTCTGTTTACTAAAAAAAATTTTATTGCAGCAAATTCACAAAACAAACCGAGGGAGTGATACAACATTCTGCTTGTCAGAGATTGAAATTCCTACTTTGTATAACCTTCCACCGAGCACCCCCAGGAGTGTTCTCGGTGATCTTATCAGGGCTTTAGAGTCGGTGAGGATCTTTGTATATACATATTATGTCACTCATAAATACGTATAGGAAGTTCATAAATTAGTTGCTCTTAATGTTCTGTATGCATTTTTTTACAGTTTTGGACTTCTTTCCTAACCCTGTGGACTGAAAACAGGAGAAAACTCACTATCACGCTGTCTCTCATTTGGCTCCTGGCGACGATGGGGTACATGATCAAACTTTGACTGATATACAAATAGTGCATACAATACGTAAAACAGTAGTAGTAGAATAAATGATAAAATACCATTCTTTTTCAGACATGGAGCATTATCATCTTGGGTTGTATCTCATCAAGCAACGCTTCGAGATTGGACTTTTGATAAAGATGCCAAAATGTACGAGAAGCAAAGCTTGAACCATTCCGTAATAAATCAAGATTTAGTTAACGTTAGGTATCATGATAGCAGCTTTGAAGACCTTTCCTTCTCAAATATGGTAAGCCATCATCATAAATTCAAACTCTGTATGAACTCATGCTAAATTCGGTTTGCAGTTATTTTGAAATCGAACATTGTTTTGTTGTTTTCCTTCAGATAATGAACCATGTTAAGTTTGAAAATTGTACTTTTCAAAGAGTAAACTTTACAAATGTTAAGGCCTCATATGTACTATTCAAATACTCGGATCTCAATGAATGCTTTGTGGTTGATACTAATCTCGGCAGATCAAACTTTATAGAATCAACATTACAAAATATCACTTATGCGGGTAAGTGCCTTATTGCATTTGCTGTGAATTTAATAATATTTAAAAGTCCATTCCACAGGTTGCATAAATTATTATTTTTACCCATTTTCATTGTAATTTGAATTCTAGGGCTAAATCCAGAGTGCCACCTCATTCCCGACTTCAGTATGTACTTAGGAAACGATGTAATGGATGCTGGTCTACCAGTTGTCGGAATTTTCATAGGTGCTCTCATATCTGTGGCGCTGATAGGATTTTGCAATCGAGCAAAATTCATTGCATTGTTTCTGATACTAGCATCATTTATCTGTATTGGACTCACGATTTGGACTTATGATCCCATTTGGGCGTTGGTGGGACATGCCATAATCAATGTATTAGTGGCTGCCATGTGGTCAATGCTAGTTACTGTAATAGATCAATATCCTTTTTGGACAAGGTACGCACTCACAAATGTGACTGCATATTAATGAATTGATTTTAAAAGCAATTATTTTATGACCTGTTATTTTTACATGAATGAATAATAGATATTAATTACATTTTTTTATAGGAGTGGAGCTTTGGGTCTATCACTTGCAGGTGGAAGAGTTGGGTCTTTCTTTGGCGTCGCATTGTTTGGTACTACTTTGAGTGGTATCGTTGTTCCGGTATTCTCAGCTATTTTTCTAGTCTTTGCCTCTTGCATAGCCCTCAGAAGCACATTTTAGCTCACAATCCAATAGACTGCGATGATTATCAATATTGTATATCATTATAATTATGTAAAACATACCATCACATAACCACACGTGAGGGTATTGAATATTTATAAAAACTCGGATGTACATAATATTATAATGTTTTTAGTTAGCTATAATACTACCGTTACTAGTGAAGTGACCCATGTATATTTGACACATGTTTGCACATGCAAAAACATGTTTTTCGTGTTTAACACATCTTACGTTAGCTTGTAGAAATGCTTGAAATATGGATGTAGTAGTAGCTCTTCCTTCCTTCACCATAAACGGTGAATAAAAGCTGATTTATAAAACGGGCGCATGTAGCGTCGAATTCTTGTCGTAATTTACAATGCAATTAGAATATGCAGAGATTATGAATGTTTGATTGTATTTACAATAGATGTACTTAACTAGTCAATTAATTAGGGAAGCCCAAAATCGTTCGAGTTCGGGATCTGGCATGTGTCGGAGTATTATAGATGTAAGAAACGGACATGTATAAATTATTTGTATAGGCTGCTGTAATGCATGATGATAAGGTTTGATATGATTCTCGTTTTGTGATAGCACTGGAACTAGTTGCACTACCTAATAATTCTTGTTGAGTCGTTTGTACTTTGTATTTTTTGTTTTTATAAGTGCTCATATCACTCGTAGAATGTAATTGCTGACAAAATACCGGTAAAACTAACTTCGTATATTGTGTCAGCGTTAGCACAGCGTCAGCATACGTGTTAAGTATTAATATTAATACCGTTTTAGGTAATAAATCAATACAAGAAAGAAACGAGTATATAGGAGACAAAAAAATAACCTATCAATTATATATACTTTTAAATAGTCAATTCTCTATTGATTAGTTGTTTTGTCTAGTGTTTAAACCTTTTTTTACATTATGTTAATGACAAATTGACAAGTCGTAAATAAAACGACATAAATGAATAAATTTAATGTTCATAAACCATACACTGTGAAACTTCCAGACGTGGCTGCAAAAAATGATTTCTTTCCAAAACTGAATTTTCTAAAATACTGATGCTCGTAGTTTTTAATAAGCATGGACATGAAAATTGCTTTTATAAAATTTATTTGAAAGCTGACAGATTTAAAAAATGGTTTTCTCTTAACAATTATTTTAACTGATCTGATGAAAGTACACTAAAGTTCACTCCATTCTTTATATTGATAAGTTATAATTATAATTTATCTTCACTTCCATCCATCTATAACCATCAATTGAATTTGAAAACAAATATCCTGAATCCAAGTATAATAATATATCACGAGGTTGACGAAAGCTGAGAATTCAAATACTGAACAAACATTTCACCAGGTTCCCCTTTTAAGCTGCTTGTCTTTGATAAGCTTATAAATTGTCGTTTAAGTTTATTTAACTGACTAATTGACGGAGATTCAAGAACTTGTACGGGGCCTTTTGAATTAGGGACCTCAATCACTCTGATTTCGTCTTGCACGTGAGATGGCATCGAATTTTTCTCACTGGTGACTATTGCCTGTATGAAATACACAGAACAGTATTAGAATTGTAGAAGTACTTAAACTCAGCATTCAGAACGAAATGAATCTCTGAAAATCATACCTGTATTATTTCTGAAGTCACTTTTTCCATTGTACCCAAGTAATTAGCCTCGGACAGTGGATTCTGTGGAAAAAATCAAAGGATAAAACCATTATGAAAATAAAACAACCGAGTTAGTTAGTAAAGCTCCACCTATCGCTAGGCTAGCACAGTATACTGCATACAAAAACCAAAAACATGCATTTTGAAAATAATATTGCTTCCTTACACTTTGAGTTGACATATTTCTTTTAGGTGCTTTATTGAAGAACAATGAATTATAGATCCCGATCAAATCCAAATCTTCACCGTAAAGCACGGAAAAAAATGGACTATCCCATCTATTTTGCGGATCTGGAGTTTCAAACCGTTGTACCAAGTGGTCAAATACTTCCCTAAAAATAGAAATTCCAGCCTCAATATTACCTAAGAATAAAATTTCTGCAATCGTAAAAATTATGTATTTATGTTCCACCAAACTTACCTAGTGTATTTTTCGTTTTCGGGTCGCCCACTGTTCCAATCCCATGCCTGAGCATCCGACACATCGCAATGAACGGTTACTTGGCGTGTTGGGACAGCTTTGGACATGCAAAACAATTCATATCGGTATCCTACAAGAATCAATCACACATTTAGATTGCAATCTGTAATATATTATCTTCCACTTGGATTAGATTGAAAAGCAAATAGTGCGTTGTGCACGTTGATTGTGTCGGTCACCTTTGATGTAGTTAGATGCGTCAATAATCACGACATTATCTTTGGTAAGTAACCTAACAAAATGCATAATATAAATAATATAATCTTCAGGTATTTATGTAAGCACACCGGTTAATTAAGTCGTCAGGTCAGAAATACTTTTAAACCCTACCTTTGTGCCTCTGATTTTACTTTCGCCCTGAGTTCCTTCTCTTTCCTTGAGTCTGCAGGTATAATTAAATTACATTTTTTAGTAGAGCATAGAGACCTCAGTGTTGACTTGACTGGATATAACAAGCATCTCCTTACCATCTAGAATTTCATTCTTTTCTCCTCGATAATGATCCTCTTCTCTAACGACATGAACCGGTTTTCCCTGGTCCCTTTCTAAATACTCCGCCAGCCTTGTGGACCATGTTGATTTTCCACTAGCTGGGTAACCGCAAATCACAACTAATGGCATCGCAAACACTTGATCTCATCTGTAATAAAAGAAAGAAAAGCATTTTAAGTCACTGGAACATGACTATGTCATGACATGGCACATGGCTCGATCATAAAACAAACAAGCAACAAAAGCCAAAAACACGCGTGCTTTTCCTTTGATACACATAGGTGCTTTGACACGCTTTTAGTTTTTTAGTTTATAAATAAACAACGAATGAAAGATTAAAGTATATACAATTCAACAACTTACATAAGAAATATTAGTTGTTAGTTGAAACTTTCCAAGCTTTTCCAAGAAAGTTTTTCCAAGCTCGATAACGACTTTTATACTTTCATTCCTTCAATTTGCACTTCTTACTTCCAAGAAAAATTACATTCTCATATTACTCGGATTGGTCACCAAATTAAATTACTTGATCACAATAACTTTTCTACTACTTACTTTCAATTTTCCATCTTATTTCATTTCAACCTGCAAGGCGAAAAATGGGAACTAGATGTGCACATTGCTTCCGGAAGCAATCAGCTGGCACTGTTTAGACTCTTGGAGAGTTTAGTTCATGTTTGTCTCATTCTCCTTCTTCAAGCCGTCATAATAAAGGATTGATATGTTACGCCATGGCCCATGTTCAAGCTGTTCATGTGCAACGCTAGCCTACCCAATGCTGCTGAGAAAGGAGAAATCAGCGACAATCAGCGTTGCTCGCTTGTTCTTAGATCTTTACATTCTATGATATGATGTGACTAGTGGATACTTCTGGTTTATCAGTTGTCGTTTTCGGTTTTAAAATCTGCTGTTGAATTCTAATCCCAAGCCAATCGATTGCTGCTTTATTTCTTCGAAAACCAACAGGTGGGTGTGCCTAAAACATGAGTAAATTCTTGTTCCATTCTTAAAGCCAACTTTAAAAAGCCATGTTTGTTTTAATATTTGCATCTTTTCTCATTGTGATTATTTCTGTAATTACACTCGGTACTCGGTACATCCATCCAATGCAGAACACTATTATTCTACTGATTCGTTGAGGAATCATAATAATAATCATAATAATTATGACAATGGCTTCAATTGACATAATCGCATAACATTATTATGTTAATTAGCAGTGTAATCACTTTTTTGCTTGGTTCTTTAAGTTATATTCTTTGCTCATTTATATTGAAAATTCTGTTTTTGTTAGAAAAAGGAAGATGTGGATATCAAAATTCACAAAAGACATCCTACCCTCTGCCATAACAGCTTTATGTCCATGTGGTAAAAAGCTGCATTTATTCATAAAAAACACAAAATGCAGTGCTTCATGCTGTAATGGACTTCGATCTATGTCTTCTTGTGAGAGCTGCGGCTTTCGCAAAGCATTCAGTGAGTACGGAGCAGCGCGACGAGGAGGGGAGAAGCCCAAACAAAGGAATAAAGCAGAAGCCGGGACCAGCTGCAGCTGCTGTTCAAGCGGTATCTTGTCAGCCAAAAACTTTCCTATGACAGGATATCTTGTGTATGGAACTCATCCCGCGTTCAAGAACTCCTCTTCCTTTATGTCATTGTTCAAGAAATACAAAAGAACCCATTCAACTTTGCCTCTACCCAGATTCTTGAGCTCTGCATCATGGCCTGATCAGTTTGTCTTCAGCCTTGGTACAGTGAACAAGTAAAAAGTTTTGAACCTTTGTTAGTAGAGTAAAGACTACATATTTATTAACCGCCTAGAATCTTTTTGTGAATTTGTGATATGCCTTCCACAGTTGAGCTGACCCAAGATAACTCTGTAGCTGCTTCTCCATCAAAGAGGAAGTTATCTTCATTGTCGCCAGTCAATTCTCCCGAGAAGAAGATTGCAAAGCAAGAGGAAGAGCCACAAAACCAGGTCAAGATGCCGTCATCCGTACCATCATCACCCTTGAAGGAAAGTACTGCCGCTAACGTGCCCATTAGTCCTTCCAAGAAACTCAACTTTCAACGGGAAGCCAAGGTTCCCAAACTTCAATTTGCCAAGCTATCGGAGAAGGCTTATGTACCAACGAAGGGATCTCAGTATGCAGCCGGGTTTGATCTCAAAAGGTAGTTTTTAAAAACACAAGTTTTGACAAACATAAAGCATTCATTAGTTAACTTGTACTGTGCTTTGCACTTATTGTAATGATGAATGATAATGGTTTAGACGTTTCTAACACATTTCTCATTTTTCAGTGCTTACGAGTACACTGTACCAAAACGGGGATCGTGCTTGGTCAAAACCGACATCCAAATTAAGCTTCCGGAAGGAACTTATGGTCGTGTAGCTCCGCGTTCAGGACTTGCGCTGAAGAACAAGATTGATGTTGGAGGTAAGTACTATAAAGCTTAATCACTACTATATAATAATAATTACATTATTATACGGATTTCTGAAGTCAGTACTTATTTATACCAGCTACGTTCTCATTCTTCTTGCATAAAATGATTAACTAAATTTCATTTATTGATAGCTGGAGTAATCGATCAAGATTATCGCGGCAATGTCGGTGTCATCCTGTTCAATCATGGGGATGAAGACTTCCAAGTTTCTCCAGGTGATCGGGTTGCACAACTCATCTGTGAGAAGATTGAGTACCCAGCAATAGAGGAAGTGAAGGTATGTACTTTCGTTGATGTATGTATTCACCAATTTTTGAGGTACATAAACGCACAAGCAGTTAATTAATCGATTGCCTCTGTATTTTCAGAGCTTGGATGAGACTGAGCGAGGAGATGGAGGATTTGGGTCAACTGGAGTTCAATCTTAAATTATATGCTTTCACCTTAATTAACTCGACATTGTGACTGCGTATTCATAAGTTAAGTATTATTGTATGGATAAAGGTGATGGACAACGGAATGAGATGTGTGATTTTGTAAGATTTATTGTCGTAAACTAATGGAGGATAATTTTAGAATTTGAACTTAAATATCTACAGAAAAAAATTGTACCTGCGTCTGCAACAAAATAAAATGAAACTTTCGTAAAGTAAACTCGAATTGGTAAAGATTTTGCTTTTATTTTATTAATTCCGAAACTATACTGTAGAGTGCAGATTATAACAACATTCATAGAAATCATAAATTGGAAATACAGTATATTGAACATAAAATTCTGAACTTCACATGCTAGAGCTAGTCAGTCGACTCGTCACCAAAAGACACCAGCTTAAGCAGTTGCTTCCGCCTCGACAGCTTGATCAGCAGACACGGCACCCTGCAATTGAACAACACACATGCTATGAGACACTAAACAATATAATGTCAAGATGGGAATTGATTTGACCAGTTAAAATTCAAGAACTTACTGATTCTTCAGCTGGACCGTCACATTTGGCGTCCTCAGTACCGGCGTCAGACTTTGGCGCATCACAGGCAGCTAGACGAATGCATATAATTAAGTACGTCTATGTTAGTCGTTATTCAAATCGATTTTTTGCTTCATTAACGCAGCAAAGGCGACCAAATATAATATTCTCCACTGACTGACGCCATTATATACTTAATGTTACTTTTAATAAATATAAAATACTTACTTGGAGGTTCCTGTGGCTCCTCCTTGTCGCCGGCAGCAGCTGCATCACCATCAACTGTCTTAGACTCGTCACATTGCTCTGCAGCTGCCTTATCATCTATCTCAGGTGCAACAGGATCTTCCATAGCAGGCTGCTGGGGTTCCGCTGCATTGTCCTTCTTCATTGCCTTTTTGATGGGAGACTCCGCATCAGCTTCAGACTTGCGCTTGACTGGTGACCCTTTCTTCTCGACTACAGCAGAGTCCTCCACCGCGATAGTTGCAGTTGCCCCATTAACGATTTCCGCCATTTCTACAACTACAAAAGTAAGTCAAAATTAAGACCTATGGTCTTATGGAAGCTGGTACTTTGATGACGCAACTCAAGCCCACTTACACACCACCCTATATTCTGCCATTACCATCCACATACCTACATTATAATTCAGACTCCCGACCCTTCCCATTTTTTCATTCCCAATTGCATGGCGCGTCACGCCCCCTCCCCCACTCAATTAACGACGCTGTTTGTGGATCATCGTATTACATTTTAGGGATTCATGCAATTTAACTCTATCACGCCCCCTGCCCCCAGATAATGACATGGACTTAATTTCAGTATTATACCCCATACACACATTTTACACAAACCAAAAATAAAAATTGAGAGAACTATGCCGTATCATCAACTTACTCAAGGTCAAACTTCCTATGTCCTATAAAATAAAAAAATATCACTGATTTAGACAACTTGCACTGTTACACAAATGCATCGGCATATTACGTCATCAATAAATAACATCTTACAACACAAGACACATTACTACTAACTAAAATTACACTGAAAATTGTAAATGCATTAACTTCTTACCTTCAAATTTGTGGTACGAAACTATTGCTCACTCAACAGAAAATTAGCAGTCAATTCAGTCAAAGTATTTCATAAATTGAAAATCGCAAGAATTAATTAGCACAGAGACAGTTCTAAAAACTCAGACTAGTCAGACTCAAAGAGAGACGTGGTTGAACGAAGTGAAAGATTTTTCGGAGAAGCAGGAGCAGAGCTGAACGCTGAACTGAAATGGAAGAAGTTCGGAGAGTGAATGACTACTATACTAGTTAGGAATCGAACGATGTTTGACACACAAAGTTTGCATGGTCAAAGACGACGAAGAAAGTAGATCTATGAATGAACTACCAATTACAACACGGTATCCCAAGGATCGAACTGGCCTTTCGCAGAGAAGAGAAAATCTGCCAAATTCAAAAACAAAGAGTAGTGAACAGAGAAGATAGGCTCAGGGTTCAACAGGGCTCAGGTTTCATCCTGTTTGCAGTTTGTGCATCTTCTATCTGTGTGATGATTTGATTCGTGTATGAAATCATTACACTGGCGGTGGGGAACATCGTCTCGTCTTGGTCGTCTAATTTGGCACTTGAGTGTATGGACTGTGAATGCGAGGCATTTGCATTGCCTCCCTACTAAAACATGGTCTGGAAAGAACAAAGAACTTCTTTTCGCATTTTCGACGAGGATTATCCTCCCGCCGAATAAGCGCGCTATTAATTGCCATTATATTAACGTGCCTGTGAGAATGACAAGTTGCAAGTTAAATACTGTGACAGATCGCAGTGAATCGAACTCTCTCATTTCGTCTCGTGTATGTAACATGGCGTGATTGAGATATTGCTATTGCTGCTGCTATACTGGAGCGAAGAAAGTTCAACTTCAGTCTTCGACTTTCAATCAATACGTCTTTGTTGTGCTGTTTGTGAGTTTTGTTTCATGCGTCTTCTTGTGCATTTGCCGATTTACCTATCTTGCATTGATTCAAAATGAACGTATGCAATGTTCTCTGCACCAACTTTCCTAACTCATCCAAATCTTATCATCACCACCACCGTTTAACATGCAAATTTTCGAATCTGAAACACAAAATGAACAAAGAATTTTTGAAACAGACTAGACCAAAACGAGGCTTTTTATTGGTTCACTTTACAAATTTTTGCATCAATATTTATTTAACAAGAAAGATAATTATAGATAATCAAGTATTGATTTAATTGGCTATAAATTGAGTAGAAATTAACAAGTGGTATGTAGGTGTTTGGCAGTTTAACTTTGTTTATTGACCTAATCTATAAAACCTTCATTTTCATCACAAATCAGTTTTTTAACAAGTTGAAATGCACTTTTCCAGTTTACTACATAAATAGTAAAGACTTAAACGCAACGCAAGAAACATAAAAACACCTAACACTTAACTAGACCTATTTTAAAATTTAGCCACAACCTGCTCGCTGGGCATTTTTGTATTCGTTTCACATGAACAAGACTGTCAAAAATGTTTTTATATTGTTTTCAGTTAATTAATGTACGCTAATTTCTTACAAGTCTATCTATTCTATCAGTCCAAGTCCTAGAAACTTTAGGGAAAATACGTAAACGAAAGCGCAGAATTTCATTTTATTTTGAGAAAAATAATATACAAAACGCTAATTAATTTGCTATGGGGTCAAAGGTATTAATATGGTTCGGTTCCCACGAATTTGAACCATAAGAAAACCTTTCTATACTTTTAATTTTGAAGGAACTAATGTCTACTGTAATCAATCATATCAAACAAATATGGATGGGTTGTCATATTTTATAGAATGGAAAAAATATGGGATGAAATAAAAGTAAGATTATCACTATGCATTCAGCACACCTCAACAAATACTCTGATTAATACTGTCGTTAACTATGTAGTTATATTACCATTTTTACTAAATTGACATAATATGAGTCTCTTTGTCTAAATTCACTTAACTATTATTTTGGCTTTGGCTGCTTCATTTTTTGTTAGATATACAATTTACCACTATATATTACCATATTTAAATATATTACATCTGTTATTTTTCTGTGTTTTAGATAACATCATGTCCTTATGTTTAGAGATGTCATAATACAACCAATAATATTTAATATTAAAAACTATCCATTCTTTTCATTACAATGTACTTTATCTATTTTTCCTCTCTCCAACCAGGGAGTAGAGGCTCGCTAGAGAGAGATGCACTTTGATTGCATATTGATTTGACAATTTGCTTTGTTCAGGCTCATAAAGTTCATTAATTGCATATAATATTATAATTTGTTTTCTTTTTAAGAAACTATAGAGCGAAAGAATAGAGAAGTATGTATTGCATTTTTGTTGTAAATTATAGAATAATATTATGGATCTTTTGTTGGAGTACACTTTAGATTTTTAGTATCATTATTAATACAAGTTATTATTCTACATACACAGTCCTGTCATTTTTCTTTTTTTGAAGTGAATGCAAATTTCTTTTGGGATTTTTTTGTCGTTGTCGAGTCATTTTTTACGTGTCATGTAAGTCATTTCATCATCATTTGTATTGTTTGCATTTTTAACGTAAGCTAGGAACCAAGCCCGTGTTGGGAGAGGGCTCCTTGACCAGATGTCTGATTTCTTGAAATTTTGGATTTTCTTTATCCCCTAGCATCTTAAATATAACCGTTTCACTCGTTGTTACAAAGCATCCAATTTGTCGAAGTCGCTGGAAAATGAAATTTATGGTAAATAGCAGAGTATTACATGAAAGCACATTTTAAATATAGTTTGTATATATTTGTTGCGTTAAATGCATACCTCTAAAGCTAGTAAGCGGTCTGCCTGATTTCTCGAAGTACTTGCGTCAGCGATAACGTGCACTTTTAAATTTCTTGAAAGAAGTTCAATAGCTGTCTGCTCCACGCATATATGGGTCTGTGAAAAAGTATAGTTAATTTGTCATTTTTAAGATGTAATGTAATTTCAGTAACTGTTTTGATGCATTATAAATTTTGAAGAGAAAATTCAGGTACCTCGATACCGAACAGAACGATACTCTCCAGAATCCCGTCACAGAGTGTGTGTAAAAGTCTATCAACTTCGGGAACGATCATACTAAATCTTGTTTTAGGAACTACGAGGAGCGCTTTGCTTACATCAATGTCAGAAACTGTCTTTCCTAATTGACGAGGATATTGCTCCGTTACTATTAATGGGATTCCCAGTACTTTTGACACTTCTACCTGTAAACAAAAATACATATGCAAAAGAATTACAACAGTTTTTTTGGATTTTCTAAAGTATCTATGTATCTGTACATCAATAATTTTCTGTTTCTGCAGCAAATTCATGTATACATCTTTAAAGCCATATTTGATACTGTTAAATAACGGTTTTATTGAATGGAATGATACAATCTGCTTTTATTATACATTTTTATTTTTCGTTAGTCTACAATTCTAAGCAGATTTAAGCAAATTTACGTATGCATATTACAAGCAATTGAATGAAAAGCATATACATATCTTACACACAGTGTAATACTATATACTTATGTAGTATGGTATTTGTAGTAACTTTCTCTTTCGCGGCTTTCTCTGGTAAATTTTGTGAGTAGTTAAAATAGAAATATAGCTTTTCGAAGGCAAAACAAAAAACACACTAACAAAACCATATGAAAAATGTCACGACAAGTCGACTTCCAATTTTCAAAACGCTATTAATGATTATTTTTCTTCAATGATGGTTCATAGCAATGTGGAAAGGGGACCACCCTCGTAAGGCCTTGGCTAAAACCCCACACATTTGCTTGATCTCTGAGAGGACTAGGGTGAGGTTCCTTTATACCGTTCCAGCCCCGTTATGAAAATTGGAAATTAGTTTTTCAAAAAATTCATCTAATTTATTCGTTCTAAAGCATTTTTTTCTAAAAAGTACACACAGTCAGTTTTTGATGCTCTTTCATATTCATATAACGGTTTAATATTGGTAAAAGGCATTACAAATTTTAAAGTGTATTTATGACTTACATTTAAACGTGAAAATTTGCTTAAAAATTACGTACACAATTTTGAACTTGTAATGCTATAAACAATACATTCAGTGACATACAGAGATAGATGGTGGTGCATGGTGGTTGGGTATACTTAGATAACTAAAAGGAAATGTTGTTTAGGTGGAAGTGGTGGAACTTTCTAATTCTAAGATTTCATTTGCTTGGAATTCCCTCTCCATCAGTCTCTGACAACAAGTGACAAGTCGAGAGTCTTGAAATCACGAAAAACGAGAAATAAGTCATGCGTGAAATGACACTACAACTGATGGAATTACTTAATTCAATTGTATATGTCTTGTGTGTTGTTTTGAATGGTGTCAGTCAGTGCTTTCTGTGCCGCAGTGGTAATTTCAGTTACAAATTCACCCTCGCCCTGAATTCGCTAACCTATTCCATAATATACAATACATAAGTATAATGTATATCCCATTGTTTTCCTGTATATCTTCGTATTACTTCTCAGCTTTTTAGATTATAAAGCAAAAAATTGCGCTGAGGGTACGAGGACCAGGAACAAGGAAACAGAAATCGCGATACAAAACTAGGTATGCTATGAAACGATTTTTGTAAAGATAGAGATTTCGCTATTGTGTAGCGTATACAAGCGAATATCTTTATTTTCAAAAATAGTAGGATGTATATGGTTGATATGTTTTATTTCACGATGTAGGTCACTGAGCTATCCATCAATTTCTAGACAAGATACGTGCTCCCATAATATTCCATTCATTGAAATTTTCCCGAAGGGGAACATGAGAATGAAACAAAACAAGTTTCAGAAACAGAAGTTCGTTAAAGGCACCGATCGCATCTCGTAACAGTTGCAGGTTTTGCAACCTATTGGAACGGAAGATGTATAAATGCATAGGTCATCGTTTTAAATCCTTCATGTAATGTAGCGTCTTTCTCCTTTCTTTATAGTAGCATTAAAATTCTCGAGGGAGTGCCAACTCAAATTCTGAATGCGATTTTAATAAAAGCTGAGTTATAAAAAATCCAGAATACAAATTGAACCTATCATGAGTGAGTCGTTATGTGTATTGAATTTCAATGACGTCCTACTTCCTTCATTTCGTTTGTGTGTATCATATTACCTGCGTGATCGTAATATTAATCTTGATTCCATGTACGAATATACCATGCCATTTTCTGAAACATGGAATATGCTTTCATCTAAACTCAGCTCAAATTAATATTTTGGTTTAATATAGTTACATATAATATAGGGTAGACGGGGTGTTATATGTGGGGTTATATCATGTATTGAGTGTGAATGTATAATAATATTTACAAAAACGAAGAGCAGAGGGGACTTTCTTCAGACAAATTGTCATAAAGTTTTGATGGCCTGATGGCATATGATTAAGTTACAAAATATCATTCAAAACAACTTGCAAAGTTTTTTCTTTGTTCTGGTGGTAAAGTCAAGTACCAAAAATGATGATAACGATGGCGCATTTGTAGCCTTCTCCTTACTCAATGCAGTCAAATGGACTATTAGTATATAGAGCTATAATTTTACAACCCAATTGCATATTAAAATTTAAGACGTGGCATAATAAGTCAAGTAAGTTACATTCCGTAGTTTTAACTCAATGCTATCATTCAAATTTTATTTGTTCCGTCATCAAATTTTCAAGTTATTTAATGAAAAAATGCAGACCCTGAACGCATTGCTTTTCCAAACTTAAATTTCTAAAGTATTTACAAATCCTTCAAAACTTATACGATACGGACGGATCGAAGGATAGCAGAGAAACTGCACAAAACACAAATAGTATATATTTTTTTAAATTTTCGAATTGATGAAGTGAAACTTGCTTGGGAAAAAGGTTTGTAAATAGGCGACATAGGTATCTCAAGTTAGAGTTATTGTACATTCTAAAATGTAAACTAATTTTATATATGGAATTCGATTGTAATGTACTTTTACAACAGTCCCTGGGGACATTATGCTCTGCGCTTAAATGAAAATGGATGAGAAAAGAGATAAAGGGATAAAGATTGAAGAGATAATAATTTTTTGCTAGAAGAAAATGTATCCGAGTACAATTCTTTACCCTGTTCAATCAAGGTCACAGAAAGGAACGAACAACGATTCAACCGTCGTCAAGAACTGAATTCGTTTTCTACAGCATACATTGATAAAAAGAACGGGAGTAAATAATAAATGCTTCTTTTATTTTGACACAAAATTCCAGAAATACGATTTTGGCTACGTCATTGGTGTTAGTTGTTATTATTCGACTTGAAATTGTATTCCATAAAATCCACTTTTTATACGGCAATACTCTACGTTAAATCCATGTTTTCATCACGGATGAAAAAGGTCTTGTTTGGATGCTTAAAATCCAAGCGATTTTTTGCCTTTACTTTAGACGGAATCTTTTGAAGACAAGGTTGTGACTTTCAAGTGGAACTGAAGCAAGCTAGATGCTTTCGTAAAGCAGCAGTAGTTTTTGTGCAAATGTTATTCACTCGCTTTTCGTAGTGAAACATCCGCATTGTTAAAGAATGTGCCTGTGCTTGTTATTAAAGGACAATATTCAAATGTATATTATTTGGCACTCTGACAAAATACTACGAGGGGAACATGCTGCATGAATTCTCGCTTTCACTGAGTGAAAGTATCAAAAACAAGATTTTTAACTTAACTTGTGTACGTGAACCAATTCTACCCAATAGTACAATTAACTTCTCGATTTTCGATTGCGTTCTTGCTTTGTCCTTTTACTTTCCAACCTTGTCAACTGAAATCTTTGCATAGGCGCCCTTGCAGTGATAATTTTAAGCTTATACATATATTGGGTTGACTTCAATATATGGATATTATTGATGACACATTATTACTTGTTTTGTAAATTGTAAGACTTTTTTATAAGATGTTTCCTCATTTTATATCTAAGCTAAGGCAAGGATGCTACTGTCATTATGTTTTTCAGTACAAGTCGGTCTTACTCGTTGCTTCTACCCTAAAAGCTTTCATTGTTTGGTTATCTATGACTCAAGGACCAAACATAGGTATGTATCAAACATGGAGCAATTCTCATGCAACATGCCACTAGTATGCAAGAAACATTGGGAACTCTCAACTTCTATGCAGACAAATCGAAATAAATAATGCCTTAAATAAATAAATAAATAAATAAGTAAAGCCGTTGCTTCAAACAAATGAAATATCTACAAATATTCATAATAATAATATACGTAGTTTTGACTTATGAATGCATCAAGCACACATTCTACTACACCTATGAGAATTCGATTAAAATCTGCTGTTAAACTGATAAATCATTTTGAAATTTCAAGTGACACAATTTTCAAAAACACCTACAAAATATAAGCATGGCAAGCTACTAAGCATGCATGCAACGCATGCGCTGCAACAATTAAATAAGCATTTGAATGTCGCTCGGCTTGATATTCTCATTAATATGTCCGGAGAAAGCGTCATAAAATTACTCTTAGCCTCAGTCCCTTAATAAATTCCCTTTTATAGTTATATTTACATATAATCG